>BLKR01003798.1:0-130879 GCA_011170035.1 Teleogryllus occipitalis
GCTAGAACAAGATTTATTTACGATATTTATTTCCTTATTTTTAAAATTACGACCACTATGTCATTGATTTTTAGTACGAGTTGGTCAATTACTAAATTAACTTCCCTTTTGAAGGTTATTGTTCAATCATCCAGAATGTAGGTCACATACAAAATGTATTGCCACATTGATTAACATATTAAAATACCGTATTAAAAACCTGTTTGAAAAGGGAAAAATAAAATAATATTGAAGGGGATTAATTTTCCTCTCCTCAACACGAACACATTTTTTAACATTATGTTTCAAACCTGCAAGAACACCTACAACATGGTTCAATAATGCCATTTTACCGCTAGAGTAACCTTACTAGATTCATTTCACCATGTGATTGTGTGTACAGTTCTGTTCAACCAGTAAAATTTCGATTACCTACGACCTGGCAACTTATATATCATTATTTGTTTGTAATACAACTATCCAATTCATAGTAAATAAACTAATCCTAAATTGTATATATATATATATATATATATATATATATATATATATATATATATATATATATATATATATATATACACACAATCAAAATAATGTTAAAATTAAAATACTAGTGTATCAACTTGTTCTGCTCAATTCGTATCAACTGCTATTTGCATTGCTAACTGCATTTGTATGGAGCAGGAGTAACAATATCTTCAATTAAATGTATTGCATATAACTAATTCATACATAATTCGTTCCAAGTAGTCCCGTTCAATTATACATAATACACTTTCAGTAAAATAATATTTATATATGATGATAATAATAATAATGATAATAATAATGATAATAATGATAATAATAATATCAACAACAACCTATTCACCCTCGCCGTTGCTCTAACTCGGAAGTAAGAGCACATCTTGTGTTGGTACCATGAGTTGCTTTCACCCTCTCTCACCGTCGACCTCTACCTAGCACTAGTTCTCATCCTCTCCCTCGCCCTCATTTCCGCATCCTCTGCTCTCCGCCATCTCCGAGGGTTTCTTGCCGATGGAGCCTGTTTTCGCCTCGCGAAGGTGACGGTGGCGCCGGCGATGACGTGGGCGGGCGCGAGAAGTGCCAGTGGCGGCACGAGCGACGCTGTCGAAGAAATTACGAGCTCGTGAGACGGCGGCGGAGGGAGGGGGAGGTGGTGGGGGAGGGGAGGGGGAGATGCGAGCAGTATCAGCCCCCGCGCGGTGGCTCGTGGTTTATGCGAGAATAGTCCCTTGGAAGGGATCGGTTGTGCAATGTGAAGGATGCAAATAGTGAGCTTAAGGACGGTTTGCCGGGTAGTATATTGGAGAGATACTATTACGTCTCTGCATAGAAACGGGCTTTCGGGATAGGCGGCAGCCTCTTTGGGAATAAGCGAACCTTCGCTGTGGGTTAAATACGGAATATATGACGTTCTGAAGTGTCTCGGGATATTCAAGGCTCGTAGAGAATTAATGCGAACCACTTATAACCGTTAATGTCATGAGAGTAGTATGAAACGTTTCGGAATATACCTCTGGGTGTGAAGGCAAATGAAGGGAGCGATTCCTTATCTTATAAAGAATCCATTCCATCCAAAGATGTAGTCGCTCGAAGAACCGAAGTACTAAATGTTAAGTTATTTGAATGAAATGAGGTATTGTCAGGAGATGAATGTATGATGAATGTATTTCTTACGAATCATTGCACGTTTTTATGTTTATTCTGCTAAATTTGGAGCTCTAAAAATAGTTTCGCAAAAACTTGAATAATTAAAAGTAAGGAAACTGATGAAACTTCATTGAATTTATTGCTTCTGAAACTATTCTATGTATTGTTAACAACATGTATCTTGATACCAATAAATACAATTGATTAGTCTTTCTGAACTTTTAGAAGCCAGTAATTCTCAATTATAATAAGATTATTGGGAGGCAACATTCGCCAATTTTACTTTGTAATATTTGAGGAGAAATTATCTTGCATATTAAGTCATATTTTATGAACTCTGTGTACGTAAGAGTTTTGTACTGGTATAAGAAAAAATAACGGTGATTTATTTTCAGTTCGTTCACAAACTGATTCGCTTAAGTTTCTTACTTTTGCCGACCATTTCTGAGACCTTCATTTTCTCTATGAATTCTTCCCTCCTTCCTCGGCTCTTCACTTTGTACAGTGCCTCTCTGATCACCTCTTCATTCAACACCTCCCAGATCTACCATTGTTGATTGATTGTGTCCTGTTTCTGGGTGTCAACTTCTATGGTCAATAGTCTCGTAAGTACAGTGCATGTTTTAATTACGGTAGATGGCCGTGTTCTTTCCCCGCTAAATGGCAAGATCTGGAATCCACCTACATGTCGAATTGCGGTGTTTTCCCTATCCAGCACGACACTGCCTCAGTCGTGACAAGCTCTAAGTTTTCCTATCCTCCTCTTCCCGCTCTCCATTTCCCCTAGCCTCCTTATCCAACTGATGATTTCTTCACCTCCCACCCAGTTCCTCCTTACCTTCTATTCCCTTCTCTCTTTCCTTGACCATTACTACCGTTTCTCTGCATTCTTCTCTTCGATTTCCGAACTCTCCTCTCTTTTTTTGGATGCGACTTCGACTACGTCCCACGTGTCTTTATTTTACTCCATCTTGCGTCGCCGCATCTTGCACTTCTCGCTTTTCTCTCCATTGTTTGATCACGTCTCTCCCTAGAAACCCATATTCATCACTTCCCAACATCCACTACATCATTTCCCTACTCCTCCCTGCTAGTTCTCATCCGCTTTCACTCTCGTACTTTCTTCCAACCCCTTGGCTCTCCCTTTCTATCCCCCATCCCCTCTTTACCATTCTTTTGCCCCAGATCCATCGATCGATCGATCGATCGTCCTCCCCCACCTGCCCCCTTCTCTGTCTCGTTTTTCTCATGGCCTGTTGGCTCCTTGCCATTCCCGCCATCCTCCTTCATTCTCCGCCATTCTGTTGTCTCTCTCCTATTCCCTTCTTCTGCTCCCCTTCCCTCCTGGCGTCGCCCTCGCTGGCGTTGCCGCGTCCCGCGTCCCGCCCCACTCCTCCTCCTCCTCCTTCTCCGTGAGAGCGCCACTCTTAATCTGCCTCATCTGAGCTCTTCTCCACAATGGCTTTGTTTCTTCCAATAACACGGCGAGTGCCTTTCAACGCGCTCGCAGCCTGCCTTGCCATCCCGCTTGGCCTCCGGTGCTCCATGGCTGCTCACTAGCATTTGTTCCGGGGCTGTACCTTAACCTCCGTTGTTACTACTCGTTATGCAACACACTCGCATTTTTCATACAATCGCAGTTATTATCTGTATTCGAGCGTTTTCTACCAATATATTTCTAACATAGGTGCTCAACTTTCTATTTTATAACATTGATTTTTTATGTATCATTTATACACATCTCAATCTTGCCATGTGTTAAGTTAGTTATATATCAATTCTTTCGTTATTCCTCCAGTTATATATTAAATTAATTCATGGTTCATGCACTTGTGTTTGTATGGCCAACAAGCCGATGTTTTCAACGGTTTATCGAGTGATTGATTTTTCTTGTTTCTCTATTAACTCCATGTATATCTGTTGTAACCTGATGAAGGGAACTGGCATTGTACTACCACACCAAAAAATTGCCAAATCAATTCTTTTAGGACGGACATTGTTTTAAAATCTAAAACAACACAGTATCCTGGAAATTTCAATTCAAGTCTGTCCTTAAATCTGTTGACCGTGTATTTTGTGAGAAACGACAAGAATATGTGACAACCGGGAGCGGTAGCTCAGTGCATCAACAGATGTCACTGCAGCGCCTCTGACCGGGAGGTCCTAGGTTCGAGTCCTGATGGCGGCAGGATTTTCGACACTAGCTTTTCAGCTAGGTCGAATTCAGTCGCTGTCTGGAGAAGAATTCTAGCGGCCGCCTGCTCTGATCGGTAGTTTTCCGTGGTTTCTCCGCTCAACACCAGGCGAATGCCGGAGCAGTACCCTACCAAACGGGCCACGGACCGCGCGCGATCTGTCCTTCCTCTTCCTTGTCCTATCCTCTCCCCTTACACACACACACACACACACACACACACACACACACTTACACTAACATGCACTACACTACCACATATTCCGGAGCTTACAGCTTGGCCCGCTGGGGCGGTGCCCCGCTGGTGGGAGAGTTCTGACTAGGGGGAAACCCCAGTAGCCGACGGTAGGTCGGCGCCGGATTTCGCCATCCAGCGGGGAAAGATCACCGCGCATCTCCCGAGATAAAACATGCACTACACTAACGGGACTAATGACCAAAAGCAGTTGACGTGCCCGGAAACACGAAAAAATCAAATCAATCAAATATTGACAGATATAAATGAATTTAAATATAATTTAAAAACTAAATAAGGTTAATAATAATTATGAATCTCTCTGTACATTTTATTAATTTGTATATTATTTTTTACTATTATATTGTCATAATAATAATAATAATAATAATAATAATAATAATTCCTGAATAAGATTGTTATACAACAAAATGCCAATTGGACTCATTCCAAACATGATAACTCTTTTTTATACGTACGTAAACATTAAAACACAACTAAATTTGTTCTATGAACAAAGAATTACAGCTTTATTTCTAAAGTACGTAAATAGCTCTATCGAAAGATTATATTCACCCGTTTAACTCTTATCATAGATTTCTATTTCTTGAGGTATTACTTGTCGCTTTCCGTTATATGACCGTGCGTCAACACTGCTCACGCACACGCCAGTAGCTGATTCCGCGGCGCCGTTCATTGCGTGGGCCCACGCACTCGAAGCGCTCCCCGCCTACGCCCCGCACCCCGTCGCACGCGCCGTGCGTATCGCGGGCGTTGGCGTGTCTCATTAGCATCGCAGCGACCCAAATCGATTGCAGCACCTCCCCCGCACAGCCCTTCACGTCCGCGCGAGTTTTTTGTCCTTCATTGCTCTTTGGAGGGGCTCGTGGGCGGTCGTGGTTGACGAGATGAAGGGAAACATAGGTTTTTCCCCCTTAGTTTGCACATTGGTGGGATGTGGGCGTACGTGGTTGACAAGTACCAAGGAAAAATTCGAGGTTTTTCTCCTTCATTTGCGCGTTGATGGGATCGTGGGCGTATGTGGTTGACGAGTACGAAGGACACATCGAGGTTTTTTTCCCCTTCATTTGTGCATTTGTGGGGTCCGTGGGCGTGCGTTGTTCACGAGTATAAAGGAAAAAATCGAGGGGTTTTCCCTTCATTTGCGCATTGGTGGGGTCCGTGGGTGTACGTGGTTGATGAGTATGAAGGAAAAAATCAAGATTTTTCCCCTTCATTTGCACGTTGGAGGGGTCCGTGGGCGTACGTGGTTGACGAGTATGAAGGAAAAAATTGAGGTTTTTTCCGCTTCATTTGGGCATTGATGTGGTCTGTGGGCGTATCTGGTTGACGAGTATGAAGGAAAAAATGGAGGGTTTTTTTCCTTAATTGCGCGTTGGTGGGGTGTATGGGCGTACGTGGTTGACGAGTATTAAGGAAAAAATCGAGTAGACGGGGACGTAGGAAAGAAGATTCAAAAGCCTTGGGTATCTTTATTCCCCCATTCTCTTTGTTTCTCCGATCTTCTTAATCGCTTTAACTCGATCGTTGTTAGGGTGGCATACTCGTATCTCTCGGTTTTCATCACTGTGCCTTTAGTAGTTTTGTCAATACTTTCTTGAATGGGATGTTGCTTTTCTTGTTGTTATTACTTTCTATTTGAAAGACTAAGACAGACAAATGAATGAATTTAATAAAAATTCCAAATAAACAATATATTGTATTTTATTGTATTTGTATATAGTAATATCATTTTACACTTTCTGAAGGATGTAAGCACGTTGGACTATATATTTTTCTACGTTTATTTTTCTGGATTATTATATTTAAAATTTTCCGAAGGTCTCCTTTCGAAATCAATAGTCAAATAGTTGTTGGTCCGTTCATCTCAGACGAAAGCAAATATTCAATTTATACACACGTTCTAAAATAAGTAATTTTAATAAAATTAATTTTAGAGATGTACATTTCTTGAAATTCTCAAAGATTCCGAATGAAACATTGTTTTATTGTTGTGCCCTTTGATGCATCCATTCCGTCATTCTGACTAGACTGAACCAAAAGAATTTCTAAAGAGAGTTTGTTACAAAACCTCATCTCACTAGGCTTGATTATTTTTGAACTGCTATGAAACAACATTTACAGACCTTTACGTATTTGACATTTTCCTCTGTGCTGTACCTACGTATGCGGCCTCTCCTTTCAGCGTCACACCGGTCATCACTTGTTCATCCTTCACGCTGTTTGGGGCCTTCCGCGGGTTTTCTGCTGTGTGCTTTGCGTCCTGTCTTAACAAACTCCCTCTTGTGCGTCTTTGAAAAAAAAAATTTCGAACTGGCGCGGTACGTACACATATCGAGGCTACTTCTTTGTCCTGCTTCCCACTCCACTGCCCCTTCCCCTCCCATTCACCACCCCTTCCACTTTCTCTCTTCCTCACTGCACCCACGCTGTCCCCACCCTATCCACCCTCCTCCCTACCCCCCAAATGTCGCTCCCAACCCACCCACTCCTCTCCACCTCACGCATCCTACCCAAGCTGCTTCCCACTCTCACCTACTCTACTCCTTACGCTAACCGACTGCCTTCCCACCCCTATTCACGCTGCTCCCCACCCCAACCACACTGCTGAAGGGGCGGGGCTGAGGTGTAGAGGGAAGAGTGGGAGAGCGAGAAAACATGACGCAAAGGGATAGGACAAGGAGAACCGAGCCTTGTATGGACAGGTCTGAGTGGAGCAAGGGAAATGTGATGGGGCGGGGGAAGGGTTTTTGGGAGAGATGGTGCAGAGCAGTGGTGCAATGGGAAGGATAAGGGAATGCTGAAGAAGCAGGGACCAAGTGATCCCCTCTCCGTCCATTTCTGTGCCTCCCTTCCCCATTCCATCGTTCTTCTCCTAATTTCTTCTCGCTTCTCCACCTCTCCTCCCATTAAGGATGGTAGGAGAGAGGCGGAGAGGGGGTGATTGGGGAGGGGTGTGGCCTGGAAGTGGTAGTGTAGATTGATTGATTGGATTTTTCGTGTTTTCAGGTGCGTCAAACTGCTATGGTCATTAACCTCGTAAATATAGTGTTTGGTTTTATCACGGGATGTGGCGGTGTTCTTCCTCCGGTGGGTTCCGGCGCCGATTTCAACGTCGGTAGATAGATCCAGTCGGGTGGGGAGTCGGAGGATAGATTCAGGGGGACCGGAAGCGATAGCTCAGTGCATTAACTGGTGTCACTGCAGCACCTCTGACCGGGAAGTCCATGATATCAAATGTAATACCAATAGGTACTGGACGGGCGAGTTGTCAGTGGGGCCTCAGATTGATGAAACTGCTGAGACAGCCGCCTGCATTCTGGACCGCAGCCAGTGATGTGCGTCTGCGCGTAAAATACCATAGTCTACGTCTACACGTAGACAACGTGCACTGCGTAGACAAAGGTAATTCACCTTTTTGTGGGGCAGGCGTAAATCCACCAGGGCCAATCACCCTCCATAGCCAGCATTTAATTGAATTTATTCTAATCAAATAGTACCACGTATTCATTGGATCACATCCAAAGAAATACTACCAATGAACTTATTGTAATGTTCTAGTTAACGTTTTTGCTTCAAAAAAATTTATGGGATTGGTAGAGGTTATGATCTTGGTAGGAGGTTATTAGCGACTATACTATAATTATCAGTAAATTCCGTAACGCTCAGTAAATAAACAAAATGTATTTAATAACAATATTCAGATATATAATACGAAAATTACAAACATTGCAATAAAGAGACAAGTTTAGTATTACATAGTACTTTAATTAGTGGAAGAAGTTGCCCATTCCTTGAAATGACTTCCATCTACTTGCTGCACTCAGGTTTCTAAATTATGTCTTGACTGTTGTGGATCTCTTTGGCGAAACTTATTTTTATCTTTTGACAATCGTTTGGATCTATAATTTTTCATAACAGTAATCCAATTTGTCCTTTTTCCTAACGTTTTGTATAATTGTCAGTTAATTAAGTCATGTCTGACATGTATTGCAACTTTACAGTGATCGTGATTGGGAGGGGTTTACCATCTTTCAAATGTACACGAGACAGTTTGCACTGTTCTATTCTTAACGCAGTAAGGACTACCTTTTTACGAGTAAAGCCTTTGAAATTTCATATAGACCTAGCCTTAGAGACTTTATTAAGTTGTTCACTAGCCTTCATATATTTGCATAAGTTGTACCAGATATTTTGCATTTTATTAAATATTCGATTTCACCATTCCTTGAATGTATTCGAAATCACTATTGTGCCTGTGACAGTTACTGAGATTGTCGTTTATTCATTAAGAGTAATATAACTTGTTGGACGTACTGAATCAAAAATTGTAAATTTTACATATAAACTTGCTACTACTATTAACTACTTATTACAAACTTTTTGGGTAATTTTATGTAAAATATTAGTCTAAGTAGATTACATTGTCTACGTCGTCTTCACTTAAAAATAGTCATGTAGACTTCATGTAGATTACGTGTAGAAAATACGATTAGACGTAAAATTATAGTCTACGGCACAACTCAGCTTGAAATACGTCGCCGAAGACTTTAAACAGTGTTGGTACATCAAAAAGATAACAGTGAAAACACGTCATGGAAGAGGAATCAACATCTCTTAATAATTGTTCTGATTCAGTGAGAAATTTAAGATAATATGCACATAATAAATATAAATTAACATTTACAATTAATCAATGGGGAAAACGATTTCAAATACATTTAAAAATGTTTCGGGAATGAATTAGTAAGTAAAGAGTAAAATACCGTACCTAACCTAGTTAAATTGACGTTCGTGTTATATATTCGAAGGCTTGAAACCTTTTTAACACTAATTGCGAGTAGTTTTCAAGAATGTAAAAGGCACTCCTCTTGCATATTCGTGCACGGAATATAGCTCATAATTACTACATCTATGACGGTATAAATATGTGAACATTGCGAATTAAAGAACAAATATTCACAATAAAAGTTCCTTGTGAAGGATATAACACGAAAGATACAGCCAAGACTTTATTGAATGAAAGTTGCTAAAACAAGTACAGCAAGATTGATGGCAAAGGAATAAACAATTTTCGTTAAATGCCGTGTGTGTGTGGGTGAGTTGCTGAATTTGATGATGATGAAGTAATGCATGTTTTCATCGCACAGAACTTGAAAATTAATTCCCGATATGGGTTTGTATCATACTTTCTAGAAAATGTATTTTGTTATTCAGTTTTCATTGAATTTTAAAGCAGAACAAACAATACATTCATAGTATCAGAATGTTCTATCATATTCTATTCATATTTCCATTCTGTGGTGAAAACGTAAGTTTTATGACCACCTCCCGCGGTTATTCACAGTAGTTCAGTTACATTACACCTTTTTATTCAACACAAAGAGTATATTTTGTTTACTCTCATAAAAAGTAGGGAAAATCATATTTTTTAAATTAAAAACAGATTTTTACTTGAAGTTATCTGTCTGATGCTTCTAAATATTATATCATGTAAATCTTAAAAAGGTGAACCACATTAGTATTTGCGCTATAAAGAGGATTGGAAATTCTTTGGGCCATTTAATTGTTTTTTTTTTCACAATACGAAGTTTTTTTCTGTTATCAATAAGTAGATTTACCTTTTATACCATCATATACACATTTAGTAATATTTCTTTGAAAAATTGTAGTGATGTGTTTTTGACTCTGGAACATTACCTAAAAAATTGTAAAGCGAAAATCACTTATCATAATGAAAAAGTGCAAATCTTGTCAAGCATTTTGTCAAGTTATTTATTAGAAAAAATACTTTTCAAATGTGATATTGAACTTTTATTTTACATATTCATTTCTCATCAGAAAGTGCACTTATTTCTCTAAAAAATAACAAACATAATTGGACTCAAATATAACAACACCTTAGGTTGGCTGATGAATACATTACAATCCAATTTAAAGACAAACGGGCTAAATGCAGGACTATCGATTTTCATGTGGCTAGAATCGTTGGGAAAAAAGTGATTACATAAAACACAAAACGATAAAACACAAACGACAAAAAACTCTCTTCCTCATCTGTGTGTGTGTGTGTGTGTGTGTGTGTGTGTGTGGTTTTTAATGACATAAAAAGCATCCAAACCAAAATGAAGAAACGCATTTGGTCGTGACAGAGTAACAAACAAAATTATAGACAGAAGAAATGTCGAACGACAGAGTAAAGCAGAATTTCGCTTTGTTCTGTCAATAAGGATGGGTCTTCAAATGTTTACGCAGCCCATCACTAGTATGGACATTTCCAGAAAGCCTGAAGTCTAGTTTGCTAAAACTCTAACAGGGTGCGTAGATTTTTTCAGTGTGTCTTCAGTGTGCTGATGGTCACACCAAAAGGAAGAGACATTTCGTGAATTCGCTATTTTATCTAGGCATTGCAAGTAACAATCACAGTTCCCATATTCTTACAAACCTAAAAATATTAATTTTTTGCGGACCGCTAGGTGGCTTTATCAAGACTGCTAGGTGTTTCTTTTTTCATGTTTTGGAGCGGTTTCAGTAACAAGAGCAGTGAAGGCTCTTATTGAAAAAGTCATTAGCTATGCTTCTTCGCGCCTTTATGACTCACACTCACTCGTGTTTTCAAGTACAGTTGATCTTTAGAACACACGAATATTTGTTACATTGCATTAATTGCATTGTAGAAATCATTATTTTATTTTAATAAAAAGTAATATGTATTTCACAGGGCCAAGTGTTCCGCATAATGAGTTGAAAAAGTTATTTGATGTAAACTATTGTGTTCGAAGGTATTGCCTACTATTTGTTTACAAGCGTTGAAAAACTATTGTAATAAAAACTGGTCTTGTTTGGTATTTTCCCTTAGTACTGTGGGGAAGAGATTTGGATTTAATTCAGCTCTCCCAACTCAATCCAACTAACTGTAAGCTATTTTGTAACATTTTTCGTTTACAATCGCAAACCTAAACATTCTAGCAAAATTTTAGCATGCCAGTCCAAGTTAAATTGGTTTTCTACCGCGCACACGAAAAGTCGACCAGTTAGCGTCTGCAGAGAGCAATTGTACTTTTACCAAAGTGTGTGTGTGTGTGTGTGTGTGTGTGTGTGTGCCTCGTTGATAACTGCGCCTGGAGCACGTCCTCAGTTGCCAAGCGCAGCGCGCAGACGCCCTCCATCGCAACCCCTTGGCGACCCCACCCCCTCCCTCCTACCCCTCCACCCCACCCCTCCTTCCGCCAGGGGGCGCTGCAGGGCCGCTCGCCCTTGTAGACGCTCTGCACTCAACACTAATAGCCATGGCGCCACCGGATATGACGTATGGCTCGCTTTTGCGATTCTCCAGAGAGCAGGCCACCCAGGACTGTCGTCGCTTCCGCCTCCACCGCCGTCCCCGCCGCCAAGTCGGCCCCCTCCAGAACCGCTCCCCACCGCTGCTCCCGGACTCACTAGACTGACGCTCTCCCCGACACTTGGCTTGTAAACGCCCCTCAATGACACTGGACGCGTCCGTAGCACGAGCTTACTTTCCAACTTTGAATATCATGCTTTATCTCCGCCTCTCCATACGGACTCTGTGATGGAGAAAGCGCGTATACAGCTGGTTTTCTTGGAGCTCGCCTGTTTCTTCTTTTCTCCCTTTTCACAATTGGTCTATAATCGATCATATCAAATCAACGTTATCACTGTCGGCCATGGCGTCGTTGTTAATGCAACGCGTCTCCTAACCCATGTTGGGCGTTGAGCGATTTATTCTGGAGTAATCCTCCGTTACTGAGCGTACTATACTGAATAATTACTTTTTCAAGTCTCGTCACGTCGCAGTCAGTCAGTCAGTCAGTGCCTTTTATCCCTTCGGCCAGGGGCTTGACGCCGTTAGATCCCAGGGTTCCTAGCCGGGCACCCAACCAGGAACCCGCGAGTCCCAAATTCGCTTAACCTTCGCCTAAACTTCACGGAGCGTAGTAAACGAATTCGGCTAGCGCCGCCGGCAATTATACTGCTTATATATATATATATATATATATATATATATACATATATATATATATATATATATATATATATATATATATATATATATAGTGCTTACTTTCACCACGCGTGTTACTCTCTTCATTTTGGGCCATTTCATTATCGTGCAGTTGCTCTCACTACCCCATAACCAGTTGTTTTGCCTCAGCGAATGGGTATCTGATACTATGACTACTTAGGTGAATGCTATTACATCGTCTGTCGTTTCGCTGATCCGCCGCTTCCTCTTTCGCCTCAGTCAGCGCTCCTGGCGTGGCTCTCCCCACCGCAGCGCTTCCGCAACGTCCCGCGAGGGCGCAGCAGCTGCGGGAAGGCAGCAGCCGGCGGAACCCTTCGCGCGTTTGCGCGTCGAGGGCGTGCACCCGCAGCGACCCTTCCGCGGCGACCTCCCCTCCCCCTGACCCTTCGCCGGCCTCTTGGCGGCGGCGCGACGATCTATACGTTCAAAAACTTAGGAGCTGCCGCCGCCGGCAGCGCCGGGAGTCGAGATGGCTGGCGCGGGCGGGGGGGCGGGGCTCCGAAGAGGGAGGGGCGGAGTTCGAGCGCGGCCGTGTGCCGCGGCCTTGTTTTCCGATGTTTTGACGCAAAAAACACGCGGCGAGAGCACATAAACCATCGCAACGTGGCGTCCGCGCAGGCGATAAAACACCGCGCTCGAGTGGGCGTGGGGCTGCGGAGGGGGAGGGGGAGGGCGGGGCGGTCACTTGGAGAGCGAAGAGCGGGCAGTGAAAGCGGGCGGGAAGCGTGGGTGGGGAAGGGGAAAGGAGAGCGGTCAAGGAGGAGAGTGGACGCATTGAGCGAAGGCGGAAAGAGTGGGGGTTAGCGTGGGAGGGTAGCGTGGGGGGAGAGCGTGCGTGGGAACGGGGACGGGGGCGTGGGTGGAGAGAGACGGTGGAGAACGTGGGCGGGGGAGCGTGGGCGGGGGAGCGTGGGCGGGGGAGCGTGGGCGTGGAGCGTGGGCGGGGAGCGTGGGCGTGGGAGCGTGGGCGGGGGAGCGTGGGCGGGGGGGCGTGGGCGGGGGAGCGTGGGCGGGGGAGCGTGGGCGGGGGAGCGTGGGCGGGGAGCGTGGGCGGGGGCGGTGATCGTGGCTGGGGACAGCGTGGGCTGGGTACGTTGGTGAGGATTGTGCAGAGCGTTCGTGTGGGGAGCGGGAGTGAAGTGGTCGGGAAGCGTGGGCAAAGATTGGGCCCGGAAACTGAGCTGAGAAGAAGGCGATAAGCACAGAAGGACGGTGAAGAACGATGGACGGAGGGACGATCGCGACCAGTAGGCGAAGAGCATTGTCAGGTTCACGGCCTGCTGCGCTTCTGCAGTTTTTTGTCATTTGCTCATAATCCCGTGTCTTCGCAATAGACGATCCTCGGTGATGGGATGCGGAGGTGTTGATATATTTTCCTGATGACGGGGAAGTCAGAGGCTGAAGTAGCTAAATACTTTTCATGGAACACGAATATCCGATTCTAAAATGTTACGTCTCAAGACGTTTAACGCAGTGGTGTTTTTGGTTATGTGATTCTAAGTGTTTTGAATTCTTATATTACAAATTAATATTGTTCATTGAACGTTTTTGGACAACTGGACAGTCTGTGAAAGTATGTTGTAATATCGCTAAAATGGAATCTATTTTTAAAAACTTCTCTTTCTCGGTGTTCCTTAATCCTTAATTTTCGTATTACACCCTTCAGATTATTTTCTACGTCAAAAAATGAGTTAATATAATAAAAGTTAAAATATAAAAGTCTTGTTTGTCTAATGTAGAAAGTACATTATAGAGAACTACTAAAAATTACACTAGTGTAATTATTTTTTTGATTTATTATCTTATTAAAGAAAAAAATAAAAGAAAGAAAAAAGCCTTATTTTGCAAAGCAAATGGGAGAAAGACGTGTCTGGTAAATAAAAATTTAGATAAATCAGACTGTTTGATACTTTATTTTAAAAACAGCTATTTATTTGACAATGCAAGTGAAGGGATGTATTCATAATCTCTCCCAGACCTCTATATTTTTTGTAAAGAGATCTTTCTATGGTTAAAGAGATAGTGAGTGATATTGCAATTGGTGCCCAGCAACTTATTTCAAGTGTATGAAGATGTGAATTTGATACAGAGAATAATATGAGACTACTGAAAACACGTCAGGATTTGACAGTAACTGAATAGAAAAATAAATAAGTGTCACTAATTATTCTTCACACTTCAAAATCTCACTATATTTGCTTTGTGAATATTAAAAATTTACACTCACGCATGTTCTCGCTACAGACAATGGGCATGACTGTTTTCGATAGCTAGATCGTACTACAAAACTAAGTAATAAACAAATAACTATAGATATGGATTCAATCTATTAATATTGTGCTATTCAAATTAGACCTGGTTTCCAATAGACGTCCTGTTCATTAGACCTATTTAGTATTAGACCTTCTGTCCGTGAACCTAATGACCTGAAACCCCTTCATAGGATGGCGAGTATCGCGGCGACCTAAACGTGCGCTTGGGGGATTGCCTCATCCAGGTATCATCCAGCTGGTACACGGTCTCAACTCCCGACTGGTCTTCCGGCATGCGTGATGGTGTAGTGTATATAAGTGCAAATGTGTGTGAGAAAGGGGTGAGAAAAGAACAAGGAAGAAGGAAAAATTTGCGGACGGTGCATTCCCTGTTTTTAGGGTACTGCCCCCGCATTTTTCTGATGCTGATCGAAGAAACCACGGAAAACAACGGATTAGGGCAGCCGGTATGTAGAATTCTTTTCAAGACAGTCTCTTAATTCGGCCTAGCTAGAATCCCAGAACATCCCGGTCAGAGGTACCGCATTGACCAGAGTTGATGTTCTGAGCCACGTCAACCGGTAAAAGAATGTCCCCGAACCCTTCGTCCCTGTGGATGGAAGGTTGAGGCGCAAAGGCGAAGGCCTTGGACGCGCCGTGCACGTCGGTGGGCGGGTGGAGGGGGCCATGGCCGGGGGAGGGGGGCGGAGCCTTTTCACAGGCACCGCGGCGGCGGCCCCACGAGCCCGAACACGCGTTCCCTTGCTAAGGTAGCGCCTCAAAAGATCTCTTGAGACTGCCTGTCCTTAACCGCGGATCTCATGAATTTCAATCTTGCATAAACAACGTCGTCCTCGGGATGGCAAGCGGTTGCAGGCGCGACGCCCGCCGCCTCGCTCATGGGAGCTGACGAAGCGGCGAGCCGCATTGCTTTCCTGTGCTGCGGGACTGCCGCGCGAAAGGGGCAAGAGGAGGAGCTTCCTTGGCCTCCACAGGCCGACCACGCTCCTTTTCTGATAAGCAAAAATCATTGAAGAAATGAGTTTATTTTATTAACTACATTTTTATTCTATCTTTATTATATTTTGGTAGAGGAGACGACAGCAGTACGTAACAAGAATCACGAAATTATGAACAAAACAAATAGGATAGTAATCGTGATATGAAGTATGAATATTAAGAGTAAATGTTTTGCAGGGTAATTCAAATCTCAGACATTTTTTTTTTACTTTTTTCAATAAGATTATATAATAATATTAATTATTGTTATTATTATTATTTTTATTATTATTATAAAATTTGTTGTTAGATTTTATTAACACTCGCCACTTACTTTTTATAATTAACAATAATTAACAATTAATATCAAACATGTAATTGGTCTATTTTTTCTATTTTAAATGATAAATTTCGTAGTATGTCGTTTCCTTTGTTTCTCTGTCTGCTCTTCACTATACTCCTCCTATTTATTTATAATACCTCCCTTTTCTCTCTCTCCCGCGCTTCCACCGTCTACATTTAGAACTTTTTGTACCCTACCTTGGCTTTATGCTGACTCTCCCTCATCTTCTGTTGTTTTCTCTGTCCCTTTCCTATTTACATCTCGCGCCTCTTCTATCTATTTCTGTTTATCTCTCCCTCGTCTTTCCACACTGTTCTCAATCTTTCTAAACTCTTACCACTCTCTCTGTCATTCCATCTCATCCCTCATTCCCTCCCTCTCACTATCTCTGTCGTCCTTATTGTAGTGCGCATTCAATATCGAAAAATGACAAAAAACATACGTCATCCTGCTAGAGAGCTTCAATATCCGTGCTTCAGAGCGAGTATTCTGGAGAACAAAAATTGCTTGTTGCAATACCACTCGAGGCAACCTGTGCGCGCGCGGGTGGTTGCTGAGACCTGCTGAGACGGCACTCGGGCGAGGGCGAGGGCGGGGGCGGGGGCGGGGCCGAGGGGCTCTCGGTGGCGTTATGAGCAAACGCAGCGCTCTCCAGCGCCGAGTGCTGCGAGGGTTCAGCAGCGGTGGGCGGAACTCGCGAGAATGACGGGCGCACCCTCGCTGCGTCCGGAGGGTGAGGAGGGAGGGTGAGGAGGGAGGGTGGGAGGGAGGGTGGGAGGGAGGGAGGGAGGGCGGGAGGGAGGGAGGAGGTGAGCGGCGGTGCGCCAGGCACGCGCTCTGCGCTTGGTGAACGCATCCGTGATTCCACACCGAGGGTCGAAGCTGCGGTCGAGGGGCGGTGATGCTCGGTGGGGAACGACGAACAGGAAGGTGAGTAGCATAAGAGAAGAAGTGGGAGGGGACCGAGGTGGGGAAAGTAAGGATCAGGGGGAAGATAAATTGGAAAAGGGGAAAAATAAACGGTTGTAAAGGTTCAACAAATTCAAGATGGTGAGGAGCAGAAGGAAGATCCTCAGTAGAAAGAAAAGGAGGAAAAAGTGAAGAGTAAATAGTGTAAGAATCAAAAAGTTGCTTGACAGAAGGGAGAAAAGTAGCAGATGGAAAATAATGACGTAAATGGAACAAGAGGATACGGATAAAATAGGAGGTGACGAGCAAATTGAAGGATGATTAGGAGAAGAGAGTGGAAGAAAAACACAAAGAAGATGAAGAATAAATGATAGAAGAGAATAAGAAGTAAGTGGAAGAAGAGTGTGAAGAACAAAAGGAAGAAGAGGGTGAGGATTAAAGCGAGAAAAATAATGAACAGCAAAAGTGGATGAGGAGTCAAAGGAAGTAGAGAATAACAAGTAGAAGCAGAATAAGGATTATGGCGGTAATGTGATCGGCAAATTACAAACTAGAGACGAATAGGGAAAGAAGGGGAAACGGAAGGAATACTGACGTAGACGAAAGGGTAGGGAACATGTTTTAATAAAATAGAAAGAAATACTAATTTTCTTCTCTCCACAAAAGGACCAATGTGAATACGCAGGTGTATATCAGAGAGCAAGCTCCTGAAGTAGCTCATGGACAGAGAGGACTGGCTTTTCAAGGTGGAATTACGCTTTCGATTCCCTATAGAGGCAAAAATAGAGTCCATTACAATTTCAGTTTCTCTAGCTCTGTGGGAAAATAAAAAGCTCAGCCAGCTCAACTATGTAAGTTACGGAGAAGGTAGTACGTCACGATTGCCGTATGACTCCCTTATCTCAAGGCAGGGATAATAAATAAAAACAGGACCCAGGCCTGAGAAGTCTGGCTGGCTGGCAAAATTGGGATTAACCCGAACCTTAAATGCAAAATACACAACACACATTGGGTAGCCGCCGTGTGTAGGTGCTGGCGGCGCTCTGGATGAGGAGAGGGCGTGGGAAGCTGAGGCGGCTTTGGACCAGGCGTGCGCCTCGGGCTGTATCGGGCGAAAGCGTCAGTAGAGCGAACAATAATCTAGAGAAGCGATGCGAAGGCAGGGGGAGATTAGGCCTCTTGGCAAGAACAAGGTTGCGGAATAATCATGGAGGAGTTGTGAATTAGATGGAAAAAATGGTGTAGATATTTTCGTGACTCAGCAATTGGTAGAGAGTTTCTTCACAGCACGTTATTGAATGTTCGCTAGTTTACATGGTATGGTACAAATTAGTTCCTATTATATTTATACTTCTTTTAAATCTAGTCTATACTGCCTGACAATTTATAACTGCCATTGCTACAAATAGTAGTGAAATTTAATGAAAATTAGAAAAGTAGTTCATAGTGAAGACGTGGTAATACTTTGATGACGATTTCTGTTTACAATGATGTTCTAAGTTGGAACGTCACATTAATGACCTACATTGTACTATTGCTACTACTTCGAGGTGTATCTAAACTCGGGAGAAGTTTTGTAATTTGTATATCAGGTTTTATTTTTCTACGTACAGTTTTCAGTTTTGTTTGAGAATATTATATATAATTGATTTTCACTACCGTTCTCCTAATCTTTAACCTGCAAAATCCATTTCTCTATGCACAGATATTCGTCAGGTGTGTGAAAGTTTCTTCACTACCATAGAACGTGACCTGCCGAACATCTGAGCATAATGAGCTGCCAAATATATAAGAAAAATTCCACATGCATAACTGCATTCTATAAAAGTTCTCACTACTGTTCATTGGCAAAAAGTGATCATTTTCGGCTCTACATATCTTAGAAATTTGTAACACTTATATAAATGGATGTGTGTATGTGTATGCGTGTGAGGGTGCATAATCCTAACAATATCCTTCGAAGCACGGTAGCAATTGCATTTGAGTTTTACAGGAACAATTTATGTAGCCGAGAAAAGAAGTAGGGATGTTTCCTACGAAGATGAAAGAACTTTCTCTACAACAACCCTGAATTTAATGCTGGAATCTTTTTTTCGTCAGAAATGTCGTCTCCCACTGTGCATTGCTGCTGGGCAGGGTGGGACGAGAGAGTAGACAGGGCGGAGTGGGTAGAAAGGGCCGGTCAGAAAGGGCGACATTGGAAAGTCGGGTCTGGTGGGGAAGGCTAATTAATACGCGACTGTCTAAAGTAAATACCCAATGCCGGATAATCGGCTAGTTGTCTATAAAATCAGCATTAAAATATGAAAATGTGCGCAAATTAATTCTACACATAGCGCAGTTTACCAGAGGGAATATCGCAAGCAATCATGGATAAAGATAATATTCTCGTCGCGAAGACGTGTACATTTTATATCGACCCTTTGCCGAACGTTAGTCCGTTCTCCCAATGTGGATAGTTCGAGCAGTAGCTATGGAGGAAATGATTTGATACTTCATATAAGGAAATATAATAACAAGTTGCACTAATTCTCTTTTGAAAATCCCGTTGAAGAAAGTGAAAAATGCAGTGCTACTTCTTCTAGACAGCCACCTCCAACAACGAGAAATGTGGAAAAATCTCTTTAAGGCCGAAGTAAGACCGCGTTCGGGAGGGTCAGAGCGCGGGTTGTGGGAAAGGTAAATGATAACCAAGACTTGCAGGGAAGGACATGGTTCAATATTTCTTATATACACGTAAAACGAAGTATTGTGGTAATTTTGAGGGAATAAACTTATTCAAGAAAGAAAAGATCAGTTTTCCCCAGGTTTTCTCAGAATACGAACATAAAAAAATATCTTCAAGGCAGGGGTAAGACCGTGTCTATAGAAATAATGTGCAGGTATTTGCAGAAATAAATTATATCCACAACTAACAATGGACGAAATGATTTAATACTTAATGTAAGGAGATTAAATAACAAGCTGAACTAATTATCTTTTGAAAGTTTCGTCGAAGAAAGCGAAAAACGCAGCGCGATTTCTTCCAGACAGGCACATCCGATACCGAGAAAGGTGGAAAAAAATCTCTTGAAGGCCGATGTAAGGTCATGCTCACGAGGGGCAGAGCGCGGGTTGAAGGAAAGGTAATTAATTGGAGGGAAGGGCATGGTTCAGTAGTTCTTACATCCATGCAAAACAAAGGATTGAGGTAATTGTTTGGGAGAAATCCTATTCAAGGAAATAAACAAACAATTCTCCCACCCAGGCACCACCGAGAATAAGAAAGTTAGAAAACCTACCTTCAAAGCAAGGTTTAGAGTGTGTTCGAAGGACCAAAATGCATGTTTGGAAATGGAAACCAAAACTAGTAGATGTAGAGGAAACGATTTAATACTTCATTTAAGGAGATAAAATAAGTTGAACTAATTCTCGTTTGAAAATCCCGTTGAAGAAAGCAACCACCGCAGCGCGCGACTTCTCCCAGACAGGCTCCTCCGACCGAGAGATAGAGGAACGAAATCTCTTGAAGGCCGAGGTAAGACTGCGCTCGCGAGGGGCAGGGTGCGGGTTGTGGGAGCGGAAATGCGGCAGGCGCGGCTCCTCCCACGCAGGGACAGTCGGGTGCTCCCGCCGGGCGCGGAGGCGCGCCAGGGGCGGCGCGAGGCGGCGCGAGGCGGCGCGAGGCGGCGCGAGGCGGCGCGAGGCGGCGCGAGGCGGCGCCGGAGGCTGCGAGAGAAAGCGCGAACCGCTGTTAAGTGAACCCATGCATCACGCGCCGCGTGAAATATGACGCGCGCAGTCTCGGGAATCGATCTCCGCTCTTTAGGATAGGATCGCGCGTTCCATTCGCGGCGGCGGCGGTGGAGGCGGTGGCCCCCGGGATGCGGCGATGGCGATAGCTTATCATTTTTCGGTCGCGGGGCCTAATGTATTGCTCGCGAGGCGTCGCGTTGCCCCGCGCCTCCCCGCCGCTCATCCCCGCCGGCTGTCGCGCGCGTCCCATGAATTTCTGAACGCACCCCGCCGCCGGCGTGGGGCCGCTGTGTTCCCCCCCACCCGCACCCTTTTTCGTTTTCCGGAGCCCAGTGTTGTGTGGCGTGCAGTATTGATGTTCGTGTTGTTCCGAAAAAGAATTGTATTCCATGAAAGATCTCAAATCACGTTCTGTACTGTGGTACGGTTTAACCCCGGTGATTCGCGGATTTGATACGTTCTTCCGTTACGTAATTTCCTGCTTGGTTTCCTCATCCATTTTGTGAACGATGAAATAAAACTTGTTGTAGGCGGGAAATAAATGTCGCAGAAAATGGTGACTGCACGACATCGCCAGCTTTTGCGCTGTTTTGGAATTTTCGGAGTATTTCTGTCGTGCGTCCGGTGTAATTCAGTGATTTTTTTTTCACTTCGATATTAGTGAAAGTTTTTTGGCATCGAGCGTATTCCTTAATTTAAATGTCACGGTGCTCGGAAAGTTAATCTGTGGAACAGAAAAGAACGCAGGGGAGTGCGAAAAATTCCTGATACTGGGCTTGCAAACGCAGTGTTTTATCAAAATATTTTTCTTCTATAAAAGCCAGGAATTATGGGTAACATTAATCCCTTTCCGGATTTATGACACGGGTACAGCGAGCCTTTTTGTATGATCGGACTATCGATTATTGAATTACCCAAACACCAGGCCTGTTCCCGGCTTTTAAAGCCGACCTCGTTGCTTTCCACTCCTCTTCGTCCGAGAGTCACTTTCCCCGAGGGATTATGGTACACGAAAGCAAAGCCTTGGACTAGAACGCGTCTTATATTGATCGTATCGAATAATGGATTCAGTCTTAAAGGGTTTGAATACACTCATCACATTCCCAGAGAAAGACACTTTGAGGAGTTTACTTGTGATTTGTATTCAACATTTTCTGTTTTACGGGATGATAGGTTCCATATTGCTGAAAACTCGTTTGCTTTCCACACTGATTTTTTGTGTTCACCTACACTCCAATATTTACCTATTAATCACATTGCAGCACGTTCAGTGACTAAATGTGATAATAAGAAGGTATTATTTTTTAAATGAAAAAACAATCTAAAAATGTCCTACTAGTTCGTTATATTATAAATAGAATAACTGTGATTTCACTTTCAGTAATTGTCGATGGGAAAGATATGTGATTTGTGGATATGTGTTAACTACTACAACATTAGCATAATTTAATTATACGCATCGACGAAAATGATGTTTTGACGTACGTATATAACCATATTGAATTTCGAATAGTACTTTACCAAATTTACCGGACACAACAGTCGATTGATTCAAATTATCGTTTAAGCGTTGCCTCATTATCATTGATCTTATTTTTCTTGTATTTAAAGTTGTATATGAAAGGCTTAGGTGGTTGATCAACAATTATGAACAAAGTGAAACATTCGAAAGGAATTTATCTTTTTATTTCATAGCCGTTTTGATGTTAGGAAGATGTTTTTGATGCTAGAACATTTCTATAATAACATTTGTCATTCTCTGTCATTAGAGTTTTTAAAATTTCAAATAAAAACAATTTAATACATTATTCTTAATAGACGATCAACAAAGAGATTTTTCTTTATAATTTACATTATTGATAACATAATATAATGTCTTTACATTCGTTATCATCTGAATTATATTATTTAAAAGCATAACTAGAGAATTTGCTTCAAACCTGGTAATGTCACTCGACATCAAAATTGAGTCGCTAATGCCAAGAGTGTGTTCGTGATGAGACCGTATCGTTCTTCATTAACCTCTGACAGTTAGCGTGTAAATTTCATGCGTCAACTCTCCAGGCTGTCTCCATGCGTATAATTAATTGCCCACTTTTCTGCATTCCATAACGATCTAGGGGTAAGTGGCGTGCTGCGGTAACATGCGATAAAATACCTTACGCAAAAATTCGCTGCCTTTTTCTTAGCTGCAAACGTTTTTCATTTTCACGTAAACTCTAGATTTCAGTTAAAGATGTACCGCTTTCATGATTGAGAAAGTAAAAATTCTTGAATATTCTTCAAAAACATTGAACTCTTTGAGGCAAAAATCATAAATTTTTAATTTTGCATTTTTGTAATTTTTATCGAAAAATAATGTTGCATTTGGAAACAACAGTTTCCATGTGAAAACAACAGTATTATTGTCATAAAAAATTAATATTTGGAAAAATAATTTATTACATTTAATATTTTAAAACATTTAATGCACAATGTAGTTTAATTACAAAAAGGTTCTTACGTACGTAACCTGCAATTATGGGTCTACATGAAATATATGATATCTTACTTGGTGGGAGGGAGAAGTCGAAGCATCCTGATTTTCGTTTAACGGAATTTATGCATAGCCTCCAACATCTGTTGGGTTCATATGTTGGGCTCTGAAAAAATATGCTGTCCAGGAGCAAACCAGAACGAGAGTTAACAAGTTATACATCCATTATAAAGTTATTCTGAACACATTTTAAATATAAAATTCACCCGAAAATCTACAGTTAATTTACAAAATGATGTTTCACAATGAAATACAAGATGCTCACATTCTGCCTTGTAATTCAAGGTATGATTCAATTTTGGATACTGTTTAACATAAGAGAAACAGTTTTTGAACATAACATTTGGCAGCTTGAAGAGAAGCATCTTACACTCGTATTATTACTAAAGAAAACTAGAAAACAAACGGAAATTGAGGTGCATCACTTTAGCTTAAGCTCTGCAGTCCGGATGTGCTCGACTGCTCATCGTCATACAGCACATTTTCGTGCGAGCGCATAGTGCAGCGACTCCACATTTCCCTGCATTGAACCCATCCCCATCCTTTCATACATCTATGGCTGATCTGCGACGCAAAATATAACAGAGGTCAGGAAAGAGATTAGCCGTTCGACACACTTTTGTCGTTGTTTACCGCAATTTTCTTATCAGTAGTGGTGTTTCGCCCGTTTTGCTGCTTCGGGGTTACCTACTGCAGCATATCTCTCGGGCGCTTGTATTTGACCGTCGAATTGGACTCGTACAAGACTAAGTTTTTGATGACGTCATTATTAGATGCATTTACTTTCGAATAGAATTTGTAAGCTACATTTTGAAAGAGTATTTTGAAAACTCCTATGCGACGAACAATATTTTTAGGGCAAAATGAGTCAGGGACTGTAATATAAAGCGGACAGTATACTGCGGAGGCACGCATTTTGAGCTTGAACGCTTTCTCGACCGGCAGCTGCCATCACGTTGGGCTACTCTGGTGACTGCCGCGACCTCTATAGTGCGTGCGCGCATATCGCGCGCAATCTGTCGGTAGGCAGCCGCGATCCTTCGCCAGCCGGTCTGCCCTAACCTCACTTCTAGAAAGGTCATGGAGCACACAACGAGCAACGCCTCGCGACCTTAATGCGAAACTTAACGCTGCACGGTTAACGCTGAGTTACTGCGTGCTGCCAGATAAACGTTACGACCTCGCGACTCCTGCTACCTGCGCCGCCCGCCAGGCGCGCTACTTGTGTTTGCGATGCGTTTGGGAGCAGTGAAAAGGGGCGAAAGGAGAAGTGTAGAAGCGTTGCTTCAAGTTGCCATTTGGTAAAAGCGTTCTATTTGCCTCGTTAAAGCACATTCTAAAAGGCTCAGATTAATATACAATATAGGATCATTCATTTCAAGAGCAAAACTATTGTTTCCTGTTAATATTACCAATATATAATTCCATTGCTGATTACACCTCCAAATAACAAAAACTATTAGAATGCGTTTTCAACACCCTACATATACCGCTGTTACTCCCTGGCACGTGCCTTATATTCGTAGAATCGGGCATTAGAACTGGGCCATAATTGGCTGCACGTTACTTATCTGTATCGGCACGTTGAAGAGTGGCAAAGTAGAAAAGAGCCAACGTTTCACCAATATTTTCTGTTGTCCATACTTTCTGGCATTATTTTTAGCTTTTGAAATTTTAGAAAGTTCAGGGAGTTCAAAATTATTAGACTTTGGTCTACTTTAAACCACCTTTGCGTTATCTGCGAAAAGATTAAAGAAAACATTTGGAGCCGTTTTTGAGAAAAATGTTTTTATAAATTGCATTAACTTAAAGCAGAAATTATTCGTTTTTTTATAAAAAAAGTACATTATATTTTATAAAGATCTAATTTTTAGATCAGATTTGATTCATGAAACAATCTCTATTATCAGTATTATACTTTTGCAATGTTACTTTTTTGGTATTTTTGGAGTGTTTGCCAAAAATGGCGGAAAAATTTTAAGAAAAAAATTGAAAGAAAAATTTGAAGTCGTTTTTGATAAAATAATTATGCAATAATTGCATATATTTCATTCTAATTATGTAAAACCAACTCATACTTTGAAATCATTGAAAACTTACAACTTCCTAAAAAAATCACGACCTTTCTCCCCTCCCCCCCCACACACGTGCCGTGACGGTATCGAATAATATTAGTCACGTGTCAGAGCAATATTTGTATGGAGATGTATGTTTTCAATGCTTCAAAACGTTAGCCTCAAAGGAAACGCTCAATTTAAGAGGCAAAGAAAAGATCGTTTTCTGAGCTATTAAAGTCTTTAGGCCATAGAACTAACATTTTTGGTTTTATTTTTGAGGAAACTAATTTTTTAAGTGTCCTGTGGAATGTCAGGGGAATATAATTTTTTAATTATACATGCTAATTAATAATGGGAAAATACGCCACAAAAGATATTTAGTACACACGACGTTTCTGATAACGACTATTTTAATTCTTTTGGACTTCATGATTATCGTTAATGATGGACATCTTTACTAGGCCACGACTGTAATCGTTTCCATTTCGGTATATTAGACACTATAATTGAATATACTTTTATGACTAGCCGTGGAAGGCGCATGGCGTTCCAGCGAAGATTCATGAAATCGTAAAGAATTAAAATAATAATTATGTGAAGCTTTTTGTTCTAAATTATGTGTAGCAATTATCTTAACAATATAAAACGTAATTCTGAAAACAAGCTATTCTTCCATATGACACTTATATTGAGGGTCTCTTATGATACAAACGTTTCGAAGCATTGAAAACATACATCTCCCTGCAAATTCTGCTGTTTCTCCCCCGACACGTGACCGGTATAATTGGGCGTCGTCAGTGCGCTTGGCCC
Source organism: Teleogryllus occipitalis (assembly GCA_011170035.1). NCBI lineage: Eukaryota > Metazoa > Arthropoda > Insecta > Orthoptera > Gryllidae > Teleogryllus > Teleogryllus occipitalis. The sequence continues at coordinate 25,792 of BLKR01003798.1, forward strand.
ATATGTCAGCGCCTCCATTTCGGCATGTTGGGCGCCTTAATTGAATATACTGGGGGCTGCTGATCCTTGCGAAGCGCAGAGGGCACGCGGAGGGGCGAGGGCGCTCGCAGGGGACGAGCAGATGACGGCGGTGGCGGCGCCGCGAAGAAGTCGCACACGAGGTTTACGACGCCGTGACTCAGCAACGCGCGCGGCCCTAAGGCCAGCCCTAAGGCCAGCCCTCCCGCCCGCCCGCCTCGCGGCGAAGGCGGCGCCCAGGGAGGCCCCCGCTTGTTTGGCAGCGGCCATTTTCCCGAGCCATTGATCGTGACAAATCTGTGACAAGGCTCCCGGAGGTTGGCTGCCGCCTCCCCGACCCCCTCGTGCCGGCTGCCCTCCGCGGTGGGGGACGGGGGAGGGCCCTTTAAAGCGGTGGGTGTCTGGGCGGCGTAATCCAGCGCTCTCCGCTGCACTGGTTTCGGCCCTCAACCTCGTCCTGTGAAGGAGAGTGCAATGGCCGCGTAACGGAACTCTTACGAACGCACCTTTTGCGATTTACAGCGCAGTTGTTTTGTTTTCGGACTGTCTGTATCGGATCTTTTCTTTCTGAAATAGAAAAAAATAATCAGCTCATAATTGCCCATTCCCCCTCTCTGCGACACTTAACTGAATTATTTAGTTTTCCATGGAATTCCAACCGAAGATACTTCTCGGAAGCGTTACATGGCGTGGGAAAGGAAGCAATTTTTACAAGAATTTTTGTGCTTAATATATCATTCCTAGAATTCTGATAGCTATAATTTTTGAAAAGCTGACAGTTTGTCTGCAACTATTCAAAGTCATAAGTAATATGCCTCAAAAAATTAGTATTTGGATTGCAACAGCTCGTGCTAGAGAGAAGTTGAACTTGTAAAAAACTTACGTAATTGCTATTTACAAGTTCATAATAATTAAATTTAACCTTGCATTATTTTCATTTACATTAAGTTCAAAATTTATGGGTGGATGGGATACACTATAGCTCCTACGTACTTCAAATTTAGTGCCAAAGCAGATTTTGGTCGTTTGACTATTAGCTTTGAATTGCCAAATTCAGCAGTCTTCGCCCTGACAGTCGACAGGTGTGCTGAATGTTCTGCGATCTCCAAGCCGCCTCCTTCCGCGCAAACATGATTCAATGATTACATCCATATATTTTACACAAATAAAAATGCACACACGGTATGTAGATAATTTTCACTTACTACTCTTCAAAACATTAGGGAATAATTCTTTTTTTCTGTTTTTTAGAGTTAGCCCCCTCCCCCAACACACACACACACAGTTGCAGGGTTCTCAACATCTGACCGCCTTAATGTAAAAACAAATCGATTGGGCAAAATAACGGCCAGTTAAGTGCATGTATTATTATGTTTGGTGAAGATCAAATTTGTGACAGGCCCCCGGAGTTTTTGCCGCTCTTCCTTGTGCCGTTTACCTTGTTTGGAAAAACGGGGTGCCTTGTGATTGTGATTCGATTACTCCCGAAAGCTCTCTGCTTGAGAAAATGCTTGAAAATGGATTTCTATTGTGCCCCGGTCACGTTGCTTATAACAGTAGTGTTTGAAAATATTATACTTACTACAAAGTACAGCAGTAAAAGGATAACTTTACGTCCACACTCGTGCTAAAATTTTGCTCCCTTAAAATATTTATTTCATGGAAAGGAAATCCTCGTGGTTATATATATATATATATATATATATATATATATATATATATATATATATATATATATATATATATATATCACGATGATATAGTTCCGATGTATTACTTCATTTTTCGATATGTTGCAACTAATTTGTTATTGTAAATGCTATTATTTTAAAAAATGATAGTTTTCAAATACATAGAATTTTGGAAACTCTAATGGAAAGCAACTACAAAAGGTTTCAGATTTTAATCTGACATTTGGAGAATACATGTAAATGAAATATTTTTCAAAATCAGCGAGTACTAGCCAATAAAAAATTCCAGTATCTTGGAGAGTACTCCCACCTAATTTTAGTGGAACGCTTATATAATTTGATTAATGTTTTCAAAGCTTTATATTTCTAATAAGGGCCACAATATGTCAGTTAAAACAATTGAATATTGTGTAATATAACGGAATTCGTTTGTGTGGTTGTACTCTATCTGAATACTAGTCATTTAAAAATTAATATTGTTTACAATAAAAATGTATTATTTAAAATTATAAATAAATATATGAAAATGCAATTGCAGTGTGTCAAGCGTTAATCCACCATGGAAATATTTTTCATTATTATTGTGAAATTCGTTTCGAATATTTCACATCTGTAGGAAACGTTTGTTCCTATTCAAATTAGTATTCCCCGTCGCTTGTTTTCACTGTTTGACATTATGAAATACCATACATTCCTATAAAAGGGTTGCTTCTGGCGACATTGTTGACAATTCCCCAATGTTACCACAAAATTCCCAACGTTGATAAATGCATTGTGAGCACTATGAGTGTCAAACATTGCAGCAAGTTATGTTTTCCTTTCATATCCCCAGAGAAATAAAAGCTATGTATGTTTATACTTTCCAAAATTTGAAATTTTGTGCTTCAGAGTTTCAATAAAATAACTATATCAATGATTAAATAGTCTATGCAAAAAAATGACTTTTATTTAGTGCGTTTCTCTATCTTTACCGTTGTCGATAGTTGTATAAATATAAATCTTTGAAACGTAAGTACTCACAAAACCAGCGAATTATTTTTATTTTCCGAAGACGGATTCATTGAAAGAAACAATGTATTCTCAGAAGCAAACATAGTAGATGTGGCGTCATGGAGAAAAACTCACAGACATTTACAAGTACGTGTAAGTTTATTTACACGTATGTACAATATCTAAATTCTGCTCCAAAACTACACACTTTTGAGTATTTCCCTGTGGATACCCCACAGGGCTTTAGGGAGGCCCCGCCTCCACTGACGCTTCTCCCGCGCCACTACCGTGACCTCGTCACCCGTGCAAGAGGCACGACACGCTCCAGCCTGGGCGTAAAGTTTTGCGAATCGCGCGAGGTTTCCAAAACAAAACCCACGTCTGAGCTCGTCAGCTCGATTTTATACCTAGAGTGTAGCCGTCACGAGACCGTCCTTGGTGTAGGAGGGAGGCTCGCGTCTACCACGTGACCTTCCAGGTCAAGCTGGCGTCCACTTGGTCTAAATATATCCCAACGCCGTTGCGCCGAGGCTATTCATCCCGCAGGTATGCGATACTTCCGCTCCTCCTTCCACCCACGGCCGCCAACGTGACGCTACAGTAGAAAACAATAGATATTCGAACAAAAAATTATAAAGAATAACACAATATGTTTGGTACGTTCTGACCAAATAAGCAGATCTTTCAATCGCGCTTGTCACGGCTGGGGCAGTACCCCGCTGGTGGGAGGAACATGCTTGGGGAAAACCCCCTTCGCTGACGGTAGGTCGGCACCGAATCTGGCCATCCAGTGGGGGAGACCACCGCTACCTCCCGAGCAAAAACACGCATTACACTTACGGGACTAATGACCATAGTAGTTGACGCGGACGGAATCACTATCTATCAATCAATCAATCAGATATTTATAAAATTAATTCTGTTTTTGTATTAGGCATTTTTGGAAATTATTTCGGTTTTGAGCCAGAAAGAAATAATGCCTTTTGCTGTGCTGCTTTGAATTTCTTCCTTTGGGTCTCTCGAAGCTAGCAACCGTCGTTTCCTCGAATTTCGCTTTTTGGTTCTTATCTCCATCCCTTGTCTTCATCACCATCTCGCTCCCCTTGCAAAGCCTCTCAGCGCCTCTGGAGACTCCGTTGGGAGAATCGCCCAGCGGAACGACCGGGCTCTCTGACCCGGACTGCCTCACCCGAAGACTCTCGCATCCCTCTGCCCGCCGCGGCGCGCGCTCCGTACGTCTTCCATTCCCCACCCTGCTCCCACACCCCGCCTCTCGGTCTTCTGCCTCCCCCTCAGCCCTGCCACCCCTCCCGAAGCCCTCCATTGCCCGATAAATCATCCCCTTGATAATTCCCGTGTCACCAGCACACTCGGCCGGAACGGAAGATGAAGAGAAAGCCTCTGAAAAAAGGGGAACCCCCCTCGGCTCCTGCCGGCGCGCGCTTGCGCGTTTTCCGCGCCGCCCAAAGGGTTGGCAAAACTGTTACGATGAAGGAGCGCGCTTCCTCTTATTCATAAAGGAAGCCTTTCCTCTTTCTTTCCCTCCCCCCGCCTCGCCCCGACCCATCTTCTCTGCTCTGCCCTACCCCGCTCCGTCTCTGTCCGTCCGGTCGGCCCCTCCCCCGTCCACTCCGCCCCGTCCGTCCCACTGCGGCCGTCTCGACCCGTCCGATTCATCCCGTTCGTCTGGCCTTGTTCGTCCCATCTCACCCTCCCCGCACATCCCACTCCCCATCTTCACCCACCCAGTACCCTCAATCCTCCTTCCCAATCTTCCCTCACCCTATCTATCCAACGCGCCCTTCCTTCTCTCCTTCCCTCTCCTCTCTCTCCTAGTCCCCTCTCCCTCTCCGCCCCGCCCTTTGCCGGCCCTTCCCAACCCCTTCCTGACAGCTCTTCCCAGGCCGGTTTGGCTCACGGAAGAGACGCTCTATCAAGTTGCCCGCAGAGCGAACGTTCGGACCGGGCTTGTGGGGAGATAATGCCTTATTTCTTAGAGTGCCCGTTGAGAAATCGCGCCTTGCGCTCTCCCGCCTCCTTTACTCTTAGTTGGGATCTGCACTTCGTTTACACCGAAGACGGTAGTATTTAATTTACTTAATTTTCGAGGTTTAAGAGATCTAGAAATTCCAAATTGGGCTTGGCTGCAGTAAAACTATAAAGCAAGTAATTTATAACGTGGCGTGTTTATGGAAACGGGAAGACAGAGAGAATTTTACTACCCTGTATTAATCCTGGATGACAATGATAAAACTCAGTTGATTTATGACCTAGAGAGAGCATATTGCCCTCATATAAAAATTAATTACCATTTCATTCGGCCCGAATCACCACGAGACTATTGCAAACAGTCACCGAATGCAACGCAAATTCGTACTGTAGTTTGGGGAAGTTACATTAAGCCACAAAAATTGAATTAGTATAAATGCACGAACTCTTGTCATTTTTTAACTATGGCAAATTAAGAAAAAATGAGTTTGCTATTCTTGTCTGGTTCTCATCCATCAGCTTGGAGTTACCTTCATGTATTATTATTATTATTATTATTATTATTATTATTATTATTATTATTATTATTATTATTATTATTATTTAAGATTCTGTCGTATTAAGTTGTTTTTCTGTTTGTTACATTCCTTCACTTTAAATACTTTAGAATATTTGCGTTGGTTGTTTTAATTTACATGAAATGCTTCTTTTAACCATTTTTTATTATATTTCAAAATAGTTATACCTTACTCCATTGAATATTGAAACACTAGTGAAATCATAATACATATTTATATTATTTAAAGAACATTTCAGCGTTGTATTATTTTAAAGATTAAAAATGTTAGAAAATCTTGAATCGTTTCTAGAGAATGGAATACGCAATACTACCACTAGGCTACGAGTCAGTTCCCACCTTTTCTTCCTCGAAAACGAACATGACGTGCGACGTGAAACACATTCATCCGACAGAGAATTTATTAACAACAGACGTCTGCAGCTCCTGCAATAAAGACTTTCATGAAAACGAAACAAAAAACAACTAGGAAACGTATGAAACGAACATACGTTTACAGGATCGCGCACGAACAGTCTCAGATCTCAAACAGGGAGGGGAAATTCTTTTCTTCTCTTTTGCAAACAATGCACAAAATGAAGTTCTCATGCCGGGGATTTCTCGTACCGTCGTCGTGGCGACGTGACCCATTTCACGCACGCAACTCTGGCCCCTCCGAGACCCTCTCCTCCCCCTCCCCTCCCCTCCCCCTCCCCTGTCCCCTCTCGTCCCTCCCGCGTTCCGTTTCGCGCACGTTTTCCGAGATATTTATTGCATGCCACTCTAGGAGCAGTGGTACGTGAGTGCTTTGCCAAACGCACCGAGGGCATAAACTATGAAATTCTCGCGAGCGCCGCCCCTTCTTTTGTGGGGAAGCTTCCGATTTAAATAAGGTAGCGACCTGGCAACACTGAGTGCGTCGCGTCGGCCGGTGTAGTTCCGTGACTGAAGTTTCTATGAGAGAATGAGTTTACGATTCCAGACTCGAGAACTACGTACGTCATTAGTCCTGTGAGTTTAGTGAACACTCCATCCCGACAGGTAGCAGTGCTCCGCTCACGTGAAAGTCGGTCTCGAACGACATGTCAGTTTACGGTTTTTTCCCCTCCCAAGTAACCGGGAGCGGTGGCTCAGTGCATCAACTGATGTCACTTCTGTGCCTCTGACCGGAACGTCGTAGGGTTCTACTCCGCACGGCGGCAGGATTTGCGATACTAGCTTGTCCGCTGGGTCGAATTCTGGAGAAGAATTCTTGTGGCAGGCTGATGTAATCGGTAGTTTTCCGTGGTTTCTCGGACCAACACTAGGCGATTGCCGGGGCAGTACCCTAATAAACGGGCCACGGACCACTCACGATCTTTCCTTCCTCTTCCTTGTCCCATACTCACCTCTTACACACACACATACACACACACTAACATGCACTACACGACCACATATGCCGGGAGACCGGTCGGGGACTTAGAACTTGTCCCGGCTGGGGCGGTGCCCCGCTGGTGGGAGATTGCTGGTTGGGGAAAGTCCCAATAGTCGACGGTAGGTCGGCGTCGGATCTCGCCATCCCATGGGGAAAGATCACCGCCACCTCTCGATGAAGAAAATATGCACTACACTTCCGGAATTAATTACCTTAGTAGTTTACTCGCCCACAATCACAAACAATTAATCAATTAACCCTCGCCGATAACTCCCCCAATTAAGACAAGCTCTTAGTTCCAGACATATGTGGTAATGTAGTGTTTGTGTCAGTGGAGAGGAAATGGTAAGAACGTAGGGAAAAGAGCATGTCCGTGTCGTGACCCACGTGTTAGAAGTACTGCTTCTGCATTTGCCTGGTTTTGATCTGAGAAACTATAGAAAACTTCCCATCAGAGCTGTCGGCCACTAGAATTCTCCTCCAGACAGCGGCTGAATTCGACCTTGCTTTGTAGCCAGTGTTTGTAATCCTACCACCGTAGGAACTGGAACTCCAGGATCTTCCGGCCAGAGGCTCAGCATTGATGTCCTGAACCACTTCAGCCAGGATGATATTTGTAGATCTCAATGTTCTGTTTGGTTGTTTTTGTGGTTCCCTGTTAATTCCTCACTGTTGCCGAACCCTGTCTTAAACAACGGTCCAAGAACCACATTTCATATTATCTTGCTTTTATGTTCCGCTTCTTATTTATATAGTAGTTATATATAGATTGTGTCGAAGAGTTATCGTGTACTTCCCAAACACTAGTGCAGTGTGAAGTGACTACCAATTAAGGGCGCAAAGTTCAAAATTTGCTTATATGCAATTTCATTATAGGAGATTTCGCACCATATTTTAATTATGAAAACGTGATTTTAAGTTATTTCAGTTTTAAAATGTTAAAGTTGAGAAAAAGCGCGCTTGAAGTCATTATTGTAAACAAAATAATTTTCTACGTAATCAACCTCGTCACATATTAGTACACAACATAAAAATATCGTAGTCCCTAATGGCAGCAGGTTCGTGATAATTGATTAAGAGAATGTAAGTTTTAATTCATGTTATGTTCGTTGACACTTCGGAAAATTTATTTTCATCAGCAGCAGCACCGTGCACACAAAATTACATCAAAGAACAAGTTAATTAAACCATACAGCATCATATGCATATACATCGCATTTAAGTCCATAAAACAACGACACTCAGGAGGAAAAAAATATTATTTATAGCCAACTATCTTGCACAAATATAAATACAATTTCCGTTCCAAGATACTCCGTGCGAAGTGCCATTATAACATTTGTAGGGGCAGGTGATGAGGTTATCCCTCACCCACATGGTTCACCCATTTGATCTAGATACTTTGAGAGAACTGTGAGTTCCTGCAAAATGAATCAAAGCCAAGAGCTACGAATGTTGTAATACTTCAGTAAAAGGAAAAGCGCTGGCAACACATCTGAAAGCTCAGCCTTTCGTCCATTCTCTCTGCCTCTCACGTGTGTGGGAACGCGGACGCTTGCATTCGCTTGCCGCGTTTGGAACGCGATTCCATTTGGTGGCATGTGTGAGGATGGAATGTGAGGTTAGCATTGGGCGAGTGGTTGTGCAACGGTGAACCGTGAAAATTTGGGGTATGATATTTTGATGTAATTAGAGTTGGTACTTGATAAGCGACTGCTGAGGTTATAATGCAGATGCGATTGGATTATGCTTTATTCTGAAGATGCAACAATTTCTGAAAGCTTTTTGTACATGAAATCTACCAAAAATAGGAGGAGGTCGTGAAAAGAAACCATCGTTTTCTTTAGGAAAAATTCGTTAATTCAAAATTTTATTTATTTCTATTTTGAAATTTGGTTCCGAGAAGAAAGAGACTTCTTTTGTCAGAAATATACGTCTGACATACAAAAGACATTCCATTCCAACAAAATAGTGTCTCACCTTGTTCATAGTGCAGGCATATATTGCGCGTTGAAAGAGCGGCTAACAATACTTTCGAAAGTTCGTAATAAATTAATGATTTGGATCACAGAAGGTATAAGTGCAGTAAATGTGATATTGAGTCAACTGAGTTCAAAGTTGAGTTGCAATAGAAAATACTATGGAAGGCATTTTCTTTTCAGCACTAGAACGCAGTAGAAGTTTTAGCAAATAGAATACCCTTTGTTCACAAAATAAAATGGAGTTTTAACTTTACATTTGAACTCGTAAATGAAAATTTGCCAAAAAAAGGTACTAACGTTCTGCACTAGTTTGTATAGACCCCCCAATTGATCTGACGTCTATTTCGTAGCACAATTACTTTACAGGTCTAGTAGATAAACAATTCTAGGTAGTACCTCTATCGCTCCCAAAAGAATCAAAGTGGAAGTTCGTTCAAACATTCTACTGTGCAAAAAACATTCAACGCTGTTATCAGTTCTTTACAATACAATGGTTGTAAACTACTAAAATCTATTTAATGTAAAAAATCGTGCTCCCTGAAAATCCCGAAAACTTCATATGTGATCTTGTGATATGAAATTCTTCTTCAGTTCTTCGTTGAACCGAGAGTAAAACCAATGATCAAATATTACTCGAATAAGCAAATAAAAGATACTCTGTGGATATATTCACTCCTTTTACTGAAACTGTTTCGTAACAGAACGATTGCAAAATCAGTTTATTTTTACTGTCCGTGCTGTTAATCATTCAACAAAAGAGACAAATTCTCTCGTTCGAAATAAATGCTGTTTTTCGAAACCATGCCGTTTTTTATCTACTCAACAAAATCACCGCAATACTTGGAATTGAATTCAATGGCTCGGTCGCTTCCATGGATGTCGTTACGAATGTGTCCCTTAAAGTGATTGCTCCGCAGTTCAATCGCCATTCATCAGCTTGATATCTTTGTTAGCGTTGTATATTATTTTTACTTTTCGCTTACATCTTGAAACTCTTTGGAGTAGAGTAATTCATCAGCATCAGAAGGAACGTAAATCCTATAATTAATTTAGCTACAGTTTGTGTATATGGGGACAATTCTACAATGAAGAAACACACACAACGACGTTCAAGAAGTATATTTTGTCTGAAATAAATATACGACTTTCAGAATTTTTTAGAGACAAAGTTCAATGTCGATTTCTGTAAATACAGGGATATATTTATTTTAAAACAATAGTATTAACTACATTTATTTAATTACATTTTTAACCTAATATACAATTTTTACCAGAAACTACATTATTATTTTTATTACTGTTATTGTTATTGTTATTACATAACTATTGTATGATTTCTGTAACTGGAAATTTTGAAATTCATAATTTGAAAATAAATACAAAAGTTCCGTACATTCACTATTGAGCACCAAGGAATATACCTTTGGCCAGACTTTAAGGAAATTTCTACCAAGCCTTTGTGTTCCAGGCTGTTCGTACTGTGCATAGGAGCCCTTTGCGAAGCAAGAGGAATCACAGAGGGCTTTGAAAAGGAGACAAATGCCGGTCGGACGCTCTCCGCGCAGGTGAAAAGTTCACGAACGCTACCAGAACAAGGCGCACCGCCGGCCTTTCTTCCCGGGGCCTCAACTGAAGCAGCCTATTGAAGCTCGTAATTTATTCATTAAATCACGCGCAACAAGGATGATGCGATTTCTATTTTATTTTCATAAAGCGTCAGCAAATTCAGCGTGGGAATTAATGACTGCACGCTGGATTCATTAATTTTACGTTTGATGCGGAATATGAATTACTGTAAAATCATAAAATGCACCGTGCAAAATTCCGTGCGCTACCTATAAAACAGCTCGTTTTTCATTATACGTAAATTGGGGAACGTCATTTTCATAAATTTTGTGATTCTGCGAATATTAATTTTTTTGCTGTTTAATCGTCCAGCACGAACTAGTTGGGAGCAATAACCCAGATAGACATGTATGTATTTTTCTCGCTAAGGCTATTAGCTTCTTTCATTTTCAGCAAATCAATTGGATATTCACAATCACCCTTGACATTTTCAAGTCTTAACTTCCCTAAATCTGCAAAAAAAGCATTGCACGTTCGTGTGTATTGCGTGCATGTATTGTGTTTAAGAATTTTATTGGCTTCAGAGGCATACTCAATATTTTTTTGTAAAAACACTGATATATTTTTTCTGTTTCTGAAAATATATTGGCTTTTTCTCAATTCACAAGGCTCAATATCTTGTTTACTGTACTGTAATTTTTTCTTAGCATACGAGATAATGCCCATACCACTAATGTAGTAAGAGTTATATTTTATGGTTTACCGGACAGATGGATACTTAAAATACTATGATGAGCTTTTAATTTTTATTATAACTTCATGCTATTGCTCCTAAAGGAGAATACCCCTCAATTCTCACGACAAGTATTTTTCACTCTTGCCTATTAGGTTTGCAGCTTGTTCCATCTTTATTCCATCCATCATTTTCTTGGGCGTGCTTTTCTCATTTTCCATTAGGTTTCTAAATTGTAATTTTTTTACCACTCTTTCATAATCTAGTCTTTCCGTACACGAGTTTTTATTGAATCTCTCCTTCCTTATTTCTTGGATGAGCCCTTTCAAACATTAAGATTTAGATCAAATCATTTGTTTATTTATTTATTTGCGGATCTGTTCTAAATTGTATATTCAATCTTTTCCAAAATTCCACATCTGCGTCTTGTAACTTTTAAGTTGTTGCAGTCGGTGATTGACTTCTTGGATAAGAATTGTTCGGCCATTACTTATTCAATTTCCTTTATGTTCTTCGAACTGTGTCAAACATCATCTGGTATTTTTTAAGTATAGTGTGCAAAATTTTGTCATCAAAAGTGAATTGGTAGAAGCTAATTCATTGATAAACAGGAACAGACCGTTTTGTATCCGTCAGATCGTTACTGTTTCTACTCGTTGAAACTAAAGTGACGCACGATCCGATAACGCTATCCGTCCAGCTTGCATAGAAACGGCGCCATTTAAAGAAGCATTCGGTGCTCCCTTTATCAAGACGGCGACGACGACAGCAGCGGTCACGACCGCGGTTTTTGCTAGTGGGCATATTCAGAAATTCTCGGACCGATTTTTGTTTGTTTTCCGCCGAGGCGGCGGAGGCGGCGAGACGTCGGAGGAAGTATGTGGAAAATTGCGGTGCCGCGCGAGAAACTTGGGCTTTTTTGCGTCTGCGGAACAGTCGGATGATAAATGTATTCAAACCCGGCGGTGCTTTTTCGCCATTGGCGCGAGGTGGGGGAGAAGGAGGAGGAGGAAGAGGAGGAAGAGGGGATGAGGAAAGGGTTGGCGCCACTTTTCCCGCTGCCCGTGCCTGCCGCCGATATGGCGCCCTTGCCTCAGCTGACCAAATACGCGCGGAATACAATAACATAATAATAATAATAATAATAATAATAATAATAATAATAATAATAATAAATTGATTGATTGATTTTTTTCATGTTTCCTTGCGCGTCAACTGCTTTAGTCATTAGTCCCGAAAGTGTAGTGCATGTTTTTTCTCGGGAGATGGCGAGAACAAGCTCTAAGCTCCCGATAGGTCTTCCGGAATATATGGTAGTGTAGTGAATGTTAGTGTGTGTGTGTGTGTGTGTGTGTGTAAGTGGAGAGGATAGGACAAGGAAGAGGAAGGAAAGATCGCGCGCGGTCCGTGGTCTGTTTGGTAGGGTACTGCTTCGGTATTCGCCTGGTGTTTATCAGAGAAACCACGGAAAACTACCGATCAGAGCAGCCGGCCACAAGAATTCTCCTCCAGACAGTGACTGACAGCAGTTGATGCACTGAGTTACTGCTCCCGGTATTAATGTTAATAATATTAATATTATTATTACTATAATAATAATAGTAATAATAGTAATAATAGTAATAATAATAATAATAATAATAATAATAATAATAATAATAATAATAATAATAATAATAATAATAATGTATTTGGCATTTGGAGTGATAGATTATTTCGTCCTTAGCCACCTTGCGGCATTCCCAGCCTGGACTCCCAGTCCCAGTCTGGCCTCGTTTTTATTTATTATCCACGCATGGGGTTAAAGGAGACATGTGGCGAAATACCTAGCATACTTGGTCAGACTGAGCCCTTTATTTCTTCTTACATTTACAGAAACTAAGACGATTTGTATTAGAAACTACACGTTCATATTTGCCCCAGCCGGAATCGATCCCTTGACCGCACGCTGTAAACTAGAATGCTGTCAATGAGCCACCCTAGGGGCAAAGATGTGACTATTGAGAAGTATTTTAGAAAACGGTTTGACGACATTCCTTGTGAAGTCACCGCATTTGAGGACTAATCGTTTAGATCGTTCCAGATATGAATAAAATTATAGGTGTGACATTTGCACCTTCTCCGTAGGCAACTGCTCATGTTCACGTTCTGAAGCACACTAAGGGATTTCGAGTATCTGCTGAAAACCAGTGCATGATCAGTGCCTAAGAAGAAAGAGAATATACAAAGTGTAACATCACTACGCCGACCTGGATGGCCGAGGTGGCTAAGAGCGAGTACCGACTCAGCGCGTTGGTCTGAAGGGTCGCGGGTTCGAGTCCCGCCTTGGGCATGGCTGTTTGTCCCTTGACTTTGTGTGTGTGTTGTCACGGAGGGCCTCGCGTTCTGCTGACCCCAGATCAGAGGAGCCCGCAAGAGTTTTTGTCTAGTGTATGGTCAAATATGCGTCCCTTCGGGACGTAAAGGGCAACCGGCTGTCAGCTGAATAAAAGCCCTAGGGAAAAAAATCACTATATGTAGTTTCCCACCCCAGTTTCATCATCAAAAAGTAATCGTCATTGACGTTCCAGCGATGTACACGCAACATATTGTAGTATTTATTCTAGATACCCCGTGTATAATGAAGTAGCTGGTCTACGAAACTGCAAGAACGAAGGACGATTCAGAAACGAAAGCGATGTGTTCATTTGCCCACCGCCACCGTCGCCGCCATCTGGGTCAGTGTAGCGCGGCAATAACGGAGGCGCGAGGCCATCCGCCCCGTCCCGCTCCACCCCCAACCCACTCACCCCGCCTCACTCCGCCTGACTCCGCTTCGCTCCGCCCCGCCCCACTCCGCTTCGCTCCGCCCCGCCTCGCCCCGCCCGGCCCGCCCCGCCCCGCCCCGCCCCGCCCCACTCCACCTCTCTCCACTCCACTCCGACCCTCCCGGCGCCACTCCGCCCCGCCCCACCCCGGCTTTACTCCGCCCGGTCCCAAAACCCGCCCCGCCCCCGCTCCCCAACCCGTCCCTCTCCTCCCCTCTCCGGCACGGCCCAGCCCAGCCCCGCCCCGCCCCTCTGCCACGCCCGCCGCCCGGGGAGGCCGCGCGGCAGCTCGTAAAGCGGGCGGGCGCCGCGCCGCCGCAAGAAACAAAGCAATCCGCCGAGCGATCCACCCTCCGCGGCCACTGTATCCGGCCGCTGGGGGCGCCCGCGGAAGGCGGAGTGGCACAGTGCGACCGACTTCAGGAAACGAGGCCGAAAATCGACTCACTGACGTCCATAGCGTCTCTGAACAAGAAGTTCTAGGATTCGAGTCCCGACGATGGCGGATGTTTTGCATAGCTGTGTCGGATTCAGCTACTGTCTGAAGGAGAATTATAGCGGACAGATGCTCTGCTCGGTAGTTTTACGTGATTCTTCCAACCAACTCCAGGTGATACGCTGTCGCTGTGCACTAATCATTGGACCCTGGACCACGCACGATCGTCCCTTCCTCCTTTCCCATTCCTCTCCCCTCACACACATTTAGTTCTGCTCTACATTACCAAGTGTGTCGCGAATTTATAGCTTACAGGTAGAGGCGGCGATGTTTTGCTGGTCTAACGTCGTGATGGCGAAAAAAATCGCCAAAGAAAGTTCAGATAGATGCTGACTCTCATCTTTCTGCGGGGGAAGAACATCGTTCCAACCATACTTACATAACTTTTGTGGAACTAATGACCCTTCCAAATGAATATTTTCTCGCAAGAGTCATGCCTCCAAAGCCTCAAACCGCCGGTGCGGTTGTTTCTTCCGAATGGAGGAACGCTCTCGTGTTGTGAGCGGGGCCCACTGCTTGGGGCCGCGGGGGCGAGGGCGAGTGCGAGGGCGCGGGAGTCGCCGGAGGCCGGCAGCTGTCGCCGGGCGGGGCTCAGGGCTTAATGAAAAAATAAGAGCGTCGCGCGGCGGCGCTTCGCGACGCACCTGCGTCTAACAGGGACACAATGCGCCGCCGCCCCACCCGCGCCCACGCCCACGCCCACGCCCCGCCCACCGCCGGGAATTACGGCCACCGCCCCGTCGCCCCCACGCCTCTTCACTTGTCCCTGCCACCAGACCCACTGCGGCTGTCGCCCCCGCCTTTCCTCCGTTTCGGACCGGGAGCGGTAGCTCAGTGCATCAACTGATGTCACTGCAGCGCCTCTGACCGGGAGGTCCTAGGTTACACTTCCCACGGCGGCAGAATTTGCGACACTAGCTTTTCAGCAAGGTTGAATTCAGTCACTGTCTGGAGGAGAATTCTAGCGGCCGGCTGCTCTGATCGGTAGTTTTTCGTGGTTTCTCCGATCAACACCAGGCGAATGCCGGAGCAGTACCCTACCAAACGGGCCACAGATCGCGCGCTTTCTTTCCTTCTTCTTCCTTGTCCTACCCTCCCCCTTACACACACACTTACACTAACATGCACTACACTATCACACATTCCGGGAGACCGGTCGGGAGCTTAGAGCTTGTCCCGGCTGGGGCGGTGCCCCGCTGGTGGGAGAGTCCTGGTTAGGGCGAAACCCCACTAGCCGACGGTAGGTCGGCGCGGGATCTCGCTATCCAGCGGAGGAAGATCACCGATATCTTCCGCGAATAAACATACACTACACTAACGGGACTAATGACGAAAGCAGTTGACGTGCCCGGAAACACGAAAAAACAATCATTCCTCCGTTTCGGCCGAAGCCGCCCTCCCCACTCTCCTCGTCCCCTCCGCCCCTCCTGTAATCATCCTTGCCAACCCCCACCTCTCCCGCAACCTACGCTCCACCCTCGTCACCGCACAATGTCTGCCTCTAATTGATTATTTTGAGTATCCGAGCGTGTCAACGGCTTCATGCATTAGTCCCGTGAGTGTAAGGAATTTACGTTTCACGAATGTTGCAATGATCTTCCCCCTCTGGATAGTGAGTTCCAGCGCCAACCTACACTTTGGCTTGGGGGTTTCCTCATCCAGGTATCTTCCACCAGCGGGCACCTTCCCAAACGGGAACATGCTCTAAATTCACGACAGGACTAGTAGTGTAATGGACATAAATGAAAGTGTGTAAGGATAAGACAAGGAAGAGGATGGATAGATTGAGCGCGGTTTGCTGGCTGTTTGATAAGGTACCGCTCCGGCATTCGCATACTGTTGATCGGAGAAACCAAGGGAAACTACCGATCAGAGCAGCCGGCCGCTAGAATTCTCCTCCAGACAGCGGCTAAGTGCGACCTAGCTAATGTGTGCTTGCTAATGTCGAAAATCGCCAACATCGGGAGTCGATCCTACGTGAAGTGATGTCTGGTGATGTCCAGAGCTCATTGTCCCTGTCTCCCCTGCCGTCCCCACCGCCGTCGCCTGCCCCGGTTGTCCCCACCATCAGTCTCCCATCCGCTCCCATCACCCCCACCTGCAGCGCACCGATGCTTTTGCTGTCTCCATTCCCGCATTTACCCACCACGCCCCGGCCCGGCCCGGCCCTTTCCTTGACCACCTCCTCCGCTTTCGCTGCCCCCGCCGCCTGTGCCACCTCCGTCGCCCCTGTGCCTGAGGCTCTTAATCGGATCATCGAAACCGAGGGTGACTCTCGCCGCCCTCCGTCTCGTCCCACGCGGCTCCGCGGTGAGACGGCCTGCGGAAGGGGCGGTCCGATTCCCGCTCCCCACGGAAGCGCCGCGCCGCTGCAAGGCCGGAAATGGAGAGTCCCTTTACTTCTTCGAATGTTCTTATTCTTAAGTGACATATTATACGAGGGAAATACCGTATATAGGTGCTGTTCAATCTCGCAATCAAATTTCCAATCTCGCCGCCAAGGCGCAGCCCCTAACAGCTTTTTCCCGCGCGGCCACCCACTATTAAGCGCTTACTTTCACCAACCTCACAAGTCGCTCTCTGTGCATGCCGGCACGCTTCTACCCTTCGGAAACTACTACAAAAGGGCAATAAAATAATTTGCAGCGTCTTCCGCGCAAACCGCCGTTCGCACGGGCCCACGCCCGCCCAGTACAATGACCGCCGCTTCTGGGCGTCGCCAGCTGGGGTTTAACCCCTCATTAGGGCTGGGCTAACCCGGCACGCGGGGCCCTCACCCCATAGCTCGCTACCTGACAAGCCACCCAGAAACATTTCTGGGAATCGCTTCGGGCCTCCCTCGCGAAAATAAGCCCGTCAATGCATCTCGCCGACAAAGGCGCACTGCCGGCGCATCGCCCGCGCTCCTCGGCCACCCGCATGCCAGATGCCTCAATTCCGGTAAAATCGCAAACACAAACGGGCCGCCATCGCGGGCAAATTCGTGCCACCGCCTTTCTCTCTGATCGCACGCCAATGTCACGTGACACCCCCCCCCCGAAGGCACATCACGTACAGGGAGCCGATCGCGGGCGCTCCAAACTTTCCCGCCTTACCATAGGCCTAAGCCACAGCCACGTGACTCTCCCCTCCAAGGCTTCAATCACATCCGCAAATAAATACTGCGACTTCGCTCACACACAACAGAAGAAGAGAACAGACGACACAGAACAGAGCAAAGACACACGAGAGAGAGAGACGACAACAAACAGACAGAGGCAACAACCAAACGACAACCAGAACAAACAGACAACGGAGACAAGGTCGACTGTTCCTGCTTCGCCTATCAAGGCGATTAGTACGGCCACATCAACCTGCCTCAAATTCGTGCCACTCGCGAGCCGCAGCCGCCACTTGGCCGAATTCACGGCAAACTCCACCACCAGCTCCGGTCATCTGAGTCCGCGCCCATGCCAGTTCGCACCACCGAACTGCCTGGAGCCTACCTCAGCCCGGACAGCGACACACTCAGCCGAGTGATTTAGGTTGCTGCCTTCCTTGCTTCAAACTGTAAGTAAGCTGCCAAGTGTACTTCAAGAAAGAAGAGCAATCATTAGCTTCATAAACTATCAATGGTCCTCCGGCTTTTTATAAATCAAATCAATTGTACTCAATTATCAAGCAATTAAATTTATTTATTCTACTTGCATATTATCTATCATTGCCCCAAAGGCAAACAATCCCCTGAAACCCGTTCTGATCCCCGTATGTAGTCGCACTCGCAGCACGGCATCTTCCAGGCTGCATCTGCTACAGGTGCAGAGACAACCATTATACGACGAAGGGGCGGACTGCAGACCGGTGTAAGACTCATACTTTGATCATGGCGTGGACAGTTAATGCTAATCTCTAAATGTATCATATCATTTTTTTTATTATTCATTAACTCATCATTACCTAGTAGTACGAAGTATCAGGTATCTGTTCTTGGTGCCTACATAATGGTGTTTCCTCAAGGAAATGATGGAGATAAAAAACAGAGACAACATAATAAAATGTCGGGAATAGAAAATTTAAGGGGAATGAGAGGGGAAGAAATAACAAGGGAATTTTATAGGTGGAAAAATATTGGATGTAGGAAAAAACAGTACGAGAAAATGTAACAAAAAAACGAAACATATAAGACCATTGAAAAATCAAGAGGAAGGAAAAACTAGAAGAAACAGGGATAAAGAGAATAAGAGGAAAGAGGAAGAAAAAAATAGAAGAAACAGGGGTAAAGAGAATAAGAGGAAAGAAAAAAATGGAAAAAAAAGTTTAGTTTTCTTCATTTGCTTGGCTTAATTCCTATATTTCACTAAGCTCGCGCCGAAAGATCCTTCCCTGGCTTCTGTTCCCGAAGACTGTCTCCAGCCGTCCCCTACTGCACTCGGACGCGCCAACAGGGAGAGGCCCTCGGGTAGGGCTTGGCTGCCGACGCATTGTTCGGACTGAGGGTGCACGTCCCCTCGTCCAGGCCCAGTTTATGGAGGCGCAACCAGAAGCGACGAAATCACGCCGCCGCTGTCACTGTGGACGGAAGAAGGGCGACGGGACGGGGCGAAAGTTTACTTCCTCGCGATCCTCAACTTCTGCCCTTCGCGAGGAGCTTAATGGTATTTTCGTTTTGTTTCTCGGTGTATCTGGCAGTATCACGTTACGGCTGCACGTTGGCTGCTTGTAATCGTTAATGTATTTTTTTTACGTCTGTATTGAAGAATTGTAGAATTTATTTCATTTTTTGTCGTTGTTCTGCTAGTATTATGTGAATTTTGATAAAATTAAAGGGTATGATAGTGAATATTTGATTTCGAAGAAAAACAATTTTGTTAGAGAACAATTTGTCCAATGAATATTTTTAATAATTTATTAAAAACATGTATTTCAAATTGTAGAAACATTTTCCAATTTAGTATTCTTCACAATTGCAATTTATTAATATTGAATTTGTCCAATTTTTTTTTCAATAGCTAACGTTCATACACTTTTAGTTCCTTTAGCATAGTAGAATGCTTTGATTCGTTAACGCATTATTCTTTCACGAATAAATGTAGATTTCTGTTACTGACAATGTAATTTATGTATAATCCCATTACCTACTTCGCTCCATTTTCCAAACCTAGCCATTAACAACATTGAACGTTCAACAACGTCTTTCTCTCTTCCACATTGTTGTTTACATCTCATCAACACTCGCGCATTCACTTCTCCTAATTAATTTTCAATAATCATCGCCGTCATCATAATCGTCATCATCATCATTTACAGCCCCGGATTAGGCTCGATGGCCCGTTACTCCGCCCCAATCGCGCATATTGAGCCGCGGGGAGCAGATGCGGCGGGTCGGCCGTGCTCGACGGTGGGGTGTGGCTGGCTAGCGGGGGGGGGCGGGGGCGGGGAGACGGATGGACGGGGGCGGCGGGGGAAGCGGAGGGGCTGGGAAGTAAAGGGGCGGGGAAGCCGAAAGGCCAGTTGCGGAGGGACGGGCAAACGGAGAGGCGGGAATCAGTGGGGCGAGCAACGGGTGGGGAGGATAATCGGAGGGGTGGGAAATCGGGCGGGCGGTGAAGCCGAAAGGCGGAATGGGGAAGTACGAAGAAGCGGGTGGAGGAGCAGGGAGCGGAGGAGGGAGGAATCGGAGGAACAGCAAATCGGTAAGCTGCGGAAGCGGAGGGGTTGAGAAGTGGTGGGAAGGGGAAAGGGCATGAATGGGTAAAGCAGAGGGGAGGGGGAAGGGGACGGATGGGGTAGCGAAGGTGTGGGGGAAAGGGAGGGGTGGGGAAGGGTAGAGGTGGGAAAGCGGAAGGGTGTGCAAGCGGAGGGGGCAGCAGAGGGGCCGAAAAGCGGAGTGCTAGGTAGTGGGGAGCGGAGGGGTTGGGAAGTGAAGGACGGGGATACGGAGGTGCAGAGAATCGGAGATATGTGGGAGCACGGAAGGACGAGTCGCGGAGTGATAGGCACGTAGTCGGGTGATGAAGCCTGAATGGGCGGGACTTTGCGGGACGGAGACGAAAAGGATGAAGTGTAGCGAAGTGGGAGAAAAGGGTAGGAAGGGGAGAGACCGGACGCCACGAAACGAGACAACACATTACGGAAAGAAAGATAAAGACGACTGGACAAGAGGGGGGAAGAAAAGTGAGGGGCAGGAAAAGAGGTATGAGGAGGTTTAGGACGCTGCGAAAGTGGACGGTGCGTGGGTGGACGGAGCATGGGGCGGGATAAGCCGGAACTGAATGGAAGGGGGGAATAATGAAAGATAAAGCTAATTAGTTGACGAAAGTTGGCCAAAACGGGATAAAGCGAGGACGGAACAGCATAGGAGTGGGGACTGGCATTGCCAAATCAGATAGGCGTTATTGGGAGGGAAGGTCAAGCCGCAGAGGAATCAAACATTTGTTTCACTGAATGATGTTTGAGAACTAGATGCCTAGAACTGAATAAAATCTTAATACTAACTAGTTGCTTGCATCAGCAGATATGTGAACACTATCTTAAAAGATTCATATAAATGGTTTTCCGAAAAGTATCATGCAATTTTCTGAGGATTGTCAAATAAGATATTCTCGTATTAATAATCGTAAATTAAAATTCTCATATTAACTCTCTTAAATTAATACTTAAACAGAATCTTCGCAAATACCATAATTAGATAATGTAATACATACACATGCACAGTGCATCAGTTCTTTACGTACTAAAAATATTAGAAGTGTTTCTGTTCAATAATGCGACATGTGAACAGGAAAAATTTAATAGCGGGCAGCGTCATCCGTGAAGCCTTGCTAACACTTGACGTTGGCTGTGTCGCAAGCAGTGACTCAATGAGTAAGAGAAATTAGTCAGTATGCGCATTTCAATGGCGGTATGGGCAATAAAACTATATATTATTTGCATTGTTCAATCAAAATCAAAGTGTTTCATTGCTTTTGTATTTTTTCGGAAATTATGGGCATCTACCAAAACCATATGCACAACTTGAAATACCGTAGGTGCTTAGATTTTTTTCATTTTGTGCGCGCATTGGAGATTGGCAATGTTAAAATCATAATAATTATTATTAAATAATAATGGAAACATTCTCCCAATTATTATCTGCAAAACCGAACTTATAGAAAACACGTCCGAGAAAATCTTCAGATAATTGATATCCTTCCAAGACACTTGTAACTGATACACTGAACAGTTGTAACACTTACACTGAATACTTAACGCATTGTCCAAAACTATAATCTACTGTATTGTCCGTTCTACAATCAAGTAATTTTTCAAATTAATATCAAATTACACACTTGGCGCCATTATGTCCAAGCGACTGTCATCTAACTGGTGCAATCCACACCACCTCACTCGTGGCTCGACCTTGATAGAAAATTCGTTAGTGTGGAAAACCAACGAGACATGCTGGGCCCCAAACTACTATCATGCAAATATTGTTTTATTGGTTATTATACGCAAGCTTTGGAGCAATAATGACACAAGCTACGTGTTAACCAGAGCGACATATTTACACTAGTAGTGGATAGAGGGTTTGTGTAATCAGTAAATTCCATGAAAGGTAGACACGGCAACACATGGTACAAATTAAAAATGTTCTGAATTTAAATTTGAATTTACGCTTTAAAAATAATTATTTTTAAAAATCAATCAAAATATATCCCCAAGCTCTTTGTGTTCAATTATAAGCAACGTATAAATTTATAAAAATATAAAGGCGAATGTGAGAATGAGATCTTGAACCTTGAACACTCTGAATAACGAATGTTCTTTGTTCTAAACATCCAACTGTTTTACGTACTTATAGATTTTTTCAATAATTCATTATAGTTAACATACGTTTTCTCTGTTGGTAAACAAAATCTTATAAAGTTATGTAGATATCATTATGTTTAAAGTTATTAGAAAACGTTTATGAATATTCAACTTGTGCACGCACATGGGACACTACGGATTTAGTGCATATTATACGGTAAAAGCATTATGTGGAAGTGTGTGTATATGCGTATGCACCTGTGTAAGTACATACGTGTTTTAATGTGTATATGTTTACATGCGTGTATGTATGAATACATTTATGCATGCATGTCAGTATGTGTGCATATATGCGTGTATATATGTGTGCATGCAGGTGCTTAGTGTACGTAAATTTTACAAGGTACTTTGCAACAATAGAGCTATTTCTCACTAATTTTGCACAAATACGTGTGACTGGCCAAAAACATAAGGCGTTGAAAATCGAAATTTTACCCTAAAATATGTTGTTTTTTTTGCTAAATTTAGTTCAGCGCATCTTGGGAGAACTCTCGTATGTTTAACCCCACCCTCTTACTTTTTTCCATTTCCATATTAAGCCATATTGTAAAATTATCTTTTTCTTCAGGACCCTCTTATCCTCTGTCACTTGTTCTATATGTCCCTCCTGTAATTGATAACAATACAATACAGCCTTGTCAAAATAAACTATTCTTATTTAACGTTACTACCCAGCAGAGACGTACACCCGTGTAATTCAATCGCGTAGAATATCAAGTAATTAGTTTAATTTCACATTCAGTTGCAGATTCTGTAGGATCTGAACGGGTGGGATAGAATCGAGATGCCTCGAACCAGCAGAAATGCAATAGAATGTTTAAGATCTCATTCTGTATGTTATGGTGTGAAAAACATTTATTTAGGTCTTTGGCCTCAAAATTTTAGCTTTTAGGGCTCTAAAACGCTTTGTTTAGGAGTTACTTAACGATATAAATTCAAACATCCGGCCGAAGGTTGCGGGTTGCATTTGACATGAATATATAAATGCGTTTTTTAAACGACTTTTTCTTATTTTTAAAGTCAAAGTGCAATTCTGCACGTCTCCCTAAAATTCTCTTCCTTTAGAGACCTCATTTATAAATATTGGCTGCGTGTCAGAGTCGCAAAAGATATGTATACTACTGACATAATATAGGAGACGATTGTCATAAATGAATACCCGGGCAACGTCCAGTGACCTTATAATCCAGTCCCGCTCCTCCGCTCCATCGTGAAGCTCCGATGCTTTGGCAACGAGTGGACTCACAGGGAGGAGAAGGGTAAGTCGATGACGTACATCGGCTTAGTCAGTTCAGAGCATGGTCGCTATCTTGCTAGCGACACTGACGTGGAGGTCCTTGTAGGATTTGAGTACTGATAACTATTTTTTGTAGAGATACACAAAAATTATATCATACAAAATCCGTCCACGTGAAAAATAGTGTTAAAGTAACACAGGCACACTAAAATAAAGTTGTCAGACCCAAAGTATTTTGACGTGCAGCATCCGAATCTGAATCCAGAATTGCCCTCATCGCCCTCCAATGTTTTTAAAAAATAGCAAAAAAACATCATGACATTGTATTTCTTGTTTTCGGTAGTTGTTGTCAAACCCAAAGACTTGACACGTGTATCTCTGTGTATTTTGATGCGATGAATCCGAATCAGAAGAATTGCGCCGCCACCCTCCATTTTTTTCCAGAAAAACATCCTCTTTTCTCGCGTGGTTTTATACGTATAATTTCGGGAAATACCTTAAATAATTTGTATTACCAGAGATACGTGCGTCAGAGCGTTTCAAATATTCGCAGTTGCATTTGAGCATGGAGAGACTTTTAAAGTCGCTTACTAACAAGAGTACTCAATCGCGTCTGAAGACAGTACGTATAGAGATACGCCAACGCGTGGTTTCCGGACGTTGCCACAGCGTAACCATTGTTATTTTTGGGATCTTGAACTTAATTTCTAAAGCTCTGCTTTGTGGAATTTGAAGTAATATCGATTTTAGCTGTTGTACCCGAATTTAATTTTCAAAATTTTGTTCAGATAGTGACGCGACATTGATCAGTGTGAGACGTACTGGCAAAGGTGGCTCAGGACATCAAATCGACTGCAGTTACTCTAACTAGGAGGTTCTAGAATTCGAGCCCTGGTGGTGGCAGGATTTTATACACTAGTTACGTAACCAGGTCGAATTCGACCTAACTGAAAAGCTAGTGTCGAAAATCGTGCTGCCGTCGGGACTCGAAACTAGGACTTCCCCGTCACAGACGCTGCAGTGACATCAGTTGATGCACTGAACCATCGCTCCCGGTTTATTGATTCGATTTAGATGACTGAGGTTGGTAGTGGACTTCGTGCTGGGCATCTCATGATTCTGCATTGTCCACTATCTCTAAGGATCCATCTCGTATGTGCACTGATCGTCTTCTTTTCGAAGGCCCTTTCACTCACCATACGAGATCCTTGCGGCATAGCAGTGGCGCAAGCAATGAAACCGATCGCTTGTCCGCGCGGCGCGGTGGGTGTTGCCAGGCTGTGGCAGTCTCATTTTTCCTGTCGCCTACGTAGAAGACCACGTGCTTTGTCGCGCGGAATCTCAAGTAACATCAAGTTTGAAACTGAAGCAAGTAGCGCGTGTCGCCTCCGCCAGTTGTAGCCCACGCAGGACACTCGCGTGAAATGTTTCCGCAGTGGCATAATGTCATCAGTTAGTTAGTTAATGCCTTATTTTACGTGGCGAGACTCGGGCCATCAGGCCCGCTCTTCCGTCTAACCACGCAAATTTCGCTACGCTCCTTTCACCTACTAGGGATGAAAGAAAGTATTACTTCGGCGACGAAACAGGCAGTTTAAATTTAGCTCAGAGGCTTCATTTAGGCTTGAAGATATTTTACATGCAGTAAATCTACTACATGGGACAGACGGCTTTACTCCCCCTCCGAAGGAAGGCCCTTAAAAATCGTCGGCTTCGATCGGGTTTGAACCCGCAAACTCGGGCACAACAGTCCGATACGCTAACCGTTATACCACCGAATCCGCCCGAATCAGTATGATCTTTATTCCGTGTGCGATACCGCCACTCCTCCTCCAGGAGACTTACCACGCGTCGGATAGGCGATAGCGGCCCAAACAGGCGCTCCGGCAGCCGTGTTGGTTGCCAGGCACTAGGGCGACACGTTTTCCAGGAAGGAATTAATTTTCAATTGCTTATCCATTGTTCACTGTGACTGTCTATACACACAACATAATATACACACATTGTGTGTGCGTGTGTGTAAGTACAGTCAGGTGTTTAAAATCAGTTTGGGTAGTGTATTTGTTTAAGTACATTACTTTGTTTATTTTTATCTCCCGCTCCTTCAGTTACCTAATTGCAGAATTCTTTCAATCCACCGCTACCATTTGTTCCGACGTTCCTTCATTTGGTCCGTAGGTCAAGGGATGAGGTGACTAGTTATTATACAGAGAATGTAATCTATACTAATATGTAAGAGACAGAAGTTGTCTTCCAACGCGATAATCTCTGAATCTACTGAACCAATGCCGATGAAACTTTTGTGCTAACTTCCTTTAAAGGTCTGGAGTACTATAGGCTATGATTTACAACCATAAACCGTAATATATTTACAAAATAATTACTTTTCTCGACATTTTTGGCATAGCTTTACATCACAGATTCAAGAGCGCATCAATGTCAATAGTTTAGCTGTGCGCCACCAGAGGATGACGTCTCAGATCTACTACTGGTTTCATTAATGTCCAGAATTATTACGAGATTCATTGGACTTTGAATAAGGTTATGTAATGTCCCTGTATGAACGGAGGTGATTTGTTAGTTCTGAACATTGGTGGAATATTTGGAAGAAATCGGTAACTAAAGTGGTAAAGATGACAAGGTACATGCATTATCCTTAATCCGTGGTATGTTCAAAGTGGCTATAAAACATTGGAGTTTGAATTTGTACAGAAATTGAGGTAGGTTGAGACAGTGCAATGTACAATAATATATAGTACAGAATATACAGTAATCTACAATGTATTATATATAGATATCGTATACATTCTAAACAACCTCTTCTTTTACAGAAATTTGTAAACATTGAATTGCTTGAAACAATGCGAGTGTCAAGTTGTCAAAACAGACTATACAAGTGCGAATAGATGGGCAGTCTATAAACGTTTTGAATCGGCTATTAAGAGAAGTGCGACTTGCTGAAGTACTCACTCGCACTATTGAAAATAATACTGCAAGGAGGGATGCAAATGTAAATAATTCTCTACGTAGTAGGGTTGCTTTTCAATAGCACTCACAATTTGACTATTTACATAGTTGTCATGTTCAAATTGGTAAAATGTAAAATGTTTGTATGTTTTGGTTTCATCCAGTTGATTTTTTTATCATTATGTGCAGAAGATTAGTGCAGTAGTATGTAATTAAGCAATGATCACTTACATATTGAGACTAATCTGTGCTATTATTTTGCATTGCAATTGCTCCCAACGCATGAATTGGTTTCTGTTATTCACATTTCAAGATCCTTAATATATAGCACTTCAGATCAAATAATGAAGCTAATACGGTTTTGTTCAGAACATTGTCAATTTAGTGTGTACCCATAATGTACATGTTGATGGATCAGTATTGTTCTCATGCTTCAATGTTATGATTAATTGATTTACGTAAAAAAATAATTTTTATTCTACACGTAGTTAAAACTTATATATATATTTTTCGTCTTCAAAATAATTATAAATACTGGCAATTACGTTCAATGTTGATACTTTCATTTACATTTATGATTATGATTCGTCAATTACGTTTTGACATATACATTGATATTCCATATCTATCTTCTAGCGTCTCCGTGCGAGAACTCTGGCATGTTAAACTTCGCTTAAAACAGTCAGTCCCTTCAAGGTCACGATTTGACAGATCAATTTCAAATATTTGTTTATGAATACAAGAGAAGACAAAATATAAAAAAGAGTAAGTTTTACAATGTGACAATTTATTGACAGTATTGGAAGTAATATATGAAACTCCACAAAAAAAACACAAAATATACGTGAGTCTACAAGTATTTTATTCTGTAGTTTAGAATTGTTTATTGTTTTTAGTTATAAAGTGAAGAAAGTTTAGGAGCTGGAAGCCCAAATAAGAAAAATATATTTTTTTGTAAAAAAGTGAGCGAGGTAGACCGGAAATTTCCAAATGGGGGTGAAGAGAAGACAGGGCTATCGAAGCGTGGCCGTGCAGAGCATGGCAGGGAGGAGCAGGGCGGAGAAGGGATACAACAGAAGAGATAGTAGGCCCCACTGCAGGGTATGAAAAAATGGAATTCCTCTCCCTGTCTAATAATTTACTATAAACCCGAGCAACGCCGGGTACACCAGCTAGTTATAGATCAAGTGTAAATATGGATCCTTTCACCGTTGTTAATTAACGTACCTGCAGACTTATTCAAGTAAACTTCAAGGTACATTACAAGTAAAATTATTGCCATGGGCTTTCAATCACCACCATGAATATGGGAATATGATGATTGAGAGATAATCTGGAAAAATATTTGAAAACTATCCTTAATTTGAAAAAAAAAATGCTGTTAATAATGTAGGTTAGAAATAAAACTCGTTGTGAAGAAAATGAAATGTAATCTAGATTACGACAGTGGCTCTCTTTATTGATAAGATGCTTGTTTGAGACCAATTGATAACCAGATTCGACCAGTAGACCCGCTTAAACACCTAGTTTTAAATACCTAGGGGATTGAGAGATATTCTATTCAATTCCTGATTTATAGGATATCTGCATTTAAACAATTCGTACTACTTTCATCATATTTCTTTGGCAATAAATCACCGAATAACATTTTAGGGCTACAAAAATATTAAAATAATACATCTGGTTAGTTTTATGCACAGTGCAAGTTTACGAAATTTAAAACATAGTTCTTATGAAGTAGAACGTCAAACAGCTTATGACTTCAAGTATAAGGGAGATGTTTTTCCCTAGAATACTGAAACTTCTTTGGATCGACAAGTTAACCAACGATTTTGTGGCAAAAGAAGCTAAACATAAAGCAAGGCTTAAAGGATACAAGAAATAAAAAAAAGCATCGTACATGAAACCTGTGCACTTTCCATCTCCTTATACATTCTTCCAATTAATTATTAATTGGCTAATTGGAAGATAAATAAGAAGGGAGAAAGTGCCCTGCCTCATTTGAGGGAATAATTGTCAAGTGGAATAGAAATCGTAGTCACACACAGGCGTAGTAGCCAAACAGTAGTCACAATTTTCTATTAGTTTCCTTTTCTCGTTTGAAAGGCGGAGGCTTCATTGGCTTTATATAACTTGTGTATGAATAGAATTATTGCAGAGTATAGACAAATGTTTTCTCATTAAGCTTCACATCATATATTCTACGTGTCGATTTAAGTTTAAAGGTTTTAGTCTAAAATATGACTTAGCATTAACAAGGTATTAAACAATAATGAGATTTTTCAGTCAGTTATTTTTTTTTAATTTTAAGGAGAGATAGAAAATTATCTCTCAGTTATGTAATATTTAGAGCAAAATTTTAAACATATTCAAAGTAGCATATTTTCACACACAAAGGGTCCAATATCGTGGTATATTTTGTAGATTCACGCGATAGTCACGTTTACTGGGAAATCCGCTATTGTCTCTTGGCATCTTATCGCATGTTGCACGTCAATGAAGTGCCGGTAGATGGAGTGCTGCCGTGCTGTTTCCGACGATGATTTCGTGTATCCTTGCTATCTGCCAAGGAATCTGAATGGTCTAAGTCAATTTGAAAATTACTTTTCATCTTCAAAAAACCCTACCAAGGCAGTGTTAACCTGTTTGCATAGTCGTTCTAAATTTCGATTGATTGATTGATTGATTTTTTCGTGTTTCCGGGCGCGTCAACTACTGTGGTCATTAGTCCCGTTAGTGTAGTGCATGTTTTTTTTCGGGAGATGACGGTGATCTTCCTCCGCTGGATGGCGAGATCCGGCGCCGACCTACCGTCGGCTAGTGGGTTTCCCCCTAACCAAGACTCTCCCACCAGAGGGGCACCGCCCCAGCCGGGACAAGCTCTAAGCTCCCGACCGGTCTCCCGGAATATGTGGTAGTGTAGTGCATGTGAGTGTAAGTGTGTGTGTAAGGGGAGAGGATAGGACAAGGAAGAGGAAGGTCAGATCGCGCGCGGTCCGTGGCCCGTTTGGTAAGGTACTGCTCCGGCATTCGCCTGGTGTTGATCGGAGAAACCACGGAAAACTACCGATCAGAGCAGCCGGCCGCTAGAATTCTCCTCCAGACAGCGACTGAATTCGACCTAGCTGAATAGCTAGTGACTAGTGACATCTAAATTTCGAAGCAAGATAATCCGATCCAATTACGCATTCGATTTACACATGCCCATTTCACGGCGCATGTGAAAAATTCAAGAGTTTTGACGCTTCTTTTACTCCTCACAAACTGTTTCTAGCGAAACCTGAGCAGCTACTTTTTCAGAACTTCTTCAACGCCCTCGATTACACCAACTTGCCTCTCGGAGACCCACTGACCAGATCGCCCAACCGTACCCCACTACCGCATTCCGAGGAGCGGTGCCTTCACGAAGTCTGCATTCTAGAGAGAATATTTCCGGTTTTCTAAATTTTAATTCTGTTCTCTCTAGAATGCAGGGTCGGCGAGGCCATAAAGATTTTATTCGGTAATCATTTATAACTCGAAAATGTGCATTAATAAACTGCTAGGTTTGTAGATTACATGTTTAATATATACTTTCTCTTAACTGTTGTACCCATCATTGAGCTAATTTTAAATATGTAAGAAGTATTCTATTATCATCATCATAATTATCATCATGGTGAGCACTAAACACTTAAACAGGTGAGATTTGTCATCACGAAATATTCAACGATACAGGATGTTAATAACATATTCACAATTGTAGTAATTACAAAAAATCATTTATAATAATAACAACAACAATATCTTCGGGTATAAATACTACAGTTATTCAATATACTTCAGTACATGAGAAATTACTCTCGACACACACCTTTATTATTATGCCAATTCCTAGTTTCATAACCATACATGGAGTGGCCGAATCATTTTAATGGTTTGGTGATTACGATATGATACGAATGATAGAGCTACTGTAGAATGAATCGCAGGGGAGATAGGAGAACTCCAAGACTTTCTGCCGCTGTTTTGTCCATTACAAATTGCACGTAGGTGAGCCAGGACTTGAACCCCTGTGCTCAGAGGTGAAAGGCGAGCGGTCTGACCAGTACACTACGCTCTACCGGAAATAAATAATATCACGCACGTACAAACGTATGTACTCACGCTTTCCTATATTTACGTGCGCTTACGCTGGCATTGACAGCAGGCAATTTCTCGGCGAGCAGTCTTCACAGATTTAAGAACATTAAGTTAACGCCAATAGACGTTCAGGATACGGTCCTACCACGGACCCGTATCTTCAGCATCAAGAGGCGACATGTTTCTTTCGTGACAGTTATATCGAGGCGGTTGGGGCCACTGACGGTCATATTTACCCGGTCGGGAAAAAGTGTCTAGTATCCTCAATGTGTATGGACCCTTTAACGGACCCACCTTCATCTTCACAGCTTCAACGTGAAAATTTTTGCCATAAAGCAGCAAATGCTCGTGCATAGGCATGCGAATCACCCGTTCAAGTGTTCATGGATAGTATTCTTTGCAGGAATGACTTTTGAAAAATGACAGCAAATGGCTATTCACGTACGTGAGTTCAGACACACGACTATTTGTGTGGGTATTATACGCGCACGTTTTCTGGAGCCCCCTACCCCTACTTCTTTGCCAGCATGAGTTGAATTAATAATAAACGATACCAGCGTGCGTTGTAGACAAAAATCTGATAACCAGAAATGTTCGCTCCCCTATAATAGAAACTATTTTGTATCGAAAAACGAACTACAAATTTGATATAAAATACCTTTTGAGAAAATAACCAAATTTCTCACTCCTTGGGCTACTGGCGAAGCGAGGGCTCGAGAAAACGTGCGCGAATAATACGGAGGGTTTCGTCTGTGGGAGTGGCATCCTCCGGTGCGGGAGGAAGTGCCCGGCCGGCACCCAGCAATTGCAGATTGTGGTTGTACCTGCCTGAAGAGGCGACTAACGCAAGGCGTCTGAAACGTACCTTCGCTGATGTACATGTCTGGTTTCATTCGCACGTGTGGAATTTGAAAGAACAATCGCTATTCTAATACATGCGTGTACAGCCTTATGTGCTAGGATATTTTCGTTTGGGGTGCTTATCGTACGCCCAAGGCGAACGCCTATTGAGAACTGGAAACAGTCGTACCTGCCAGAAGCAGCAAATGCACTTACGCACCCGTATATGGTGAGTACGAGTAAGCTTTTCTTTATATCTGAGGATTTTGCAAGTTGTTAGCAAAATCCTCAGATAGAACTATTAGAAAATATAAGTGTACAAGCACGCAAATACATGTGATTATAAGTATGGTTTCATCGGTGTCGGAATCGGGAACCGCTCGGGCGTGATTCGGACGCGAATATTTTTTGGGGAAAAATCCAATTCTTTTGGATAAATTGAATACGTTTGGAATGTACTGTGTAGACGCAGTAATTCAAAAGGTTCAACGCCGAAAGGTACTTGGTGAAAATAGCGTGTGAAAAAGAATCTTGATATCGTCAATGTGACTACCTTCGGTCTCACATTACCAAGTCATCGGTGAGGATTCGACCTTCAGCCGCCGCGATGAGCATACACCTCTAATTCAGCCAACGCAAGAATCTGGCGTATTTTTTGCCAAAATACAGAAGTGGATCGCGTGGCTCGAGTAGCTACGCGTAGCGCGCAAACTTTGGAGCAATGCTATTCAACTCAAATTGTTTTTAACCTCCGTCTATGAATTTATAATTCGTCAAACAAAATTTGCCACATTTCTGTGTCTATTTTAATATTTCATTTATCTTTTTAAAAACTGCATTTAAATTATACTTGGCTTCCACTAACTACTTACAACTTAAATATATTTTTATATTTGTATATAATATTACATGTTTGGTCTTTGTATGCATCTGGCATGTAGTTAGGCGGAAGAGCGGGCCTGATGGCCCGAGCCTCGCCATATCAATAAAGGCATTACTTACGGTTTTGCAAATAACTACTTTTTGCCTGTTTCTCACAGATTCAATTTAACCGTAGATGTTTGTCAATCATTAAACAAAAAATCGCCGCATGGACAACATTTACTAAGGGAACGGTTTAAATGGTTCAGGGTCCGGCCAAATTCGCCGATGATAGTGTACACTGAAAAGCGCCCTGAGTAAATTTGAATTTACAAAATGAAATTACTCAAATTAGTTGGTTAGTTCCATAGAAAAGTCGAACAACAATGTATTATATTAGTGTGATGATAATTACATTAGCATTCTGGTTTTTTGAACTGTATTGATACGATGCGTAATGAATGTTTGATTAACTTGGCTATCCGGGAGACGCCGCGTCCAGGGCACCTGTGCCCTGGACGCGGCGTCTCCCGGATAGCCAAGTTAATCATGACTCCGGCCGCGGAAGCCTACGCTCTCATGAATGTTTGAGTCAGTGGAATGCAGTTGGTCGTTCGCCCCCGACCTTTTGTTCGACCCAACGCATCTCCGTCCCCAACGTCCGTGGCCGTACCTGCCTGAAGCAGCGGCAGGCGCAGACGCAGTCCTTGATCCTGAGGCAGGCGGCGGCGCCGGCGGCGCACGCGAGGCCGGCCGCATCGCCCAGGGTCTCGGGTAGCAGCAGCAGCATCTTCGTCTCGCGCCTCGCCCGACCACCCTCACCGGCACTCGGCGCGTCACTCGCCGGCGAGCGGGACGCTCCGCGCCGCGACGCCGCCGCGGTCGCCGATAACCGGCCGCGGACTCCGCCACTTTCACCGGGCCGGCGGCGGCGGCGGCGGCGGCGGCGGCGGCGGCGGCGGCGGCGGCGGCGGCGGCGGCGTCGGGACGCGGAGTCGGCCGCCCCGCGACCCGCCCGCCGCCGCCGCCGCCGCCGCGGCGCGCCTCCGAAGGCTCGTGGCGCGGGCTGCCTCGACCCGCTTTCCGCGCCCCGCCGCCCTCGCTGCCCTCGCCAGGGCCTTTCCACTCCCGGGTGAACGACGTGGCGACACTTGCAATGTCGCGCGATACCCTCGTACCTTCTTGAACTTAGAGTCGAACTGCTGCGAATGTTTTGGAGAAGCCGAGTGAGTGGGCGTGGCTAGGGAGACGCTAATAATGCGCACCGTTGGAAAAAGACAGCGCTGACGTTCGCGCAGTCACGGTTCATTCACGTCCTAATCACAATTTTAAATGCTTGATTCTTGCGTTTTTCGTGTTTCACTCAAATTCACCAAATTTTGTGTTGTGTAAAGTTGACGAATATTACGCAAAGCCTCACTGGCCGACACTCGCGCCCCTGTCCTTGATCGCGGTGGTTTTGTTTAGTTCGTAATTACAATGGAGAGTTAGTAATCCCTGGCCTTCGTCGCAGCACTTGGATTGCTGAAGGTGTGTCACTTCACGGCGGGGGCCGGCACTGGGTCGCTCGAGGTCTCGCTCCTATATGGCGCGGCACCCGGGTCACTCGAGGCTTCGCAAAAACGGGGCGTGGCACTGAATCGCTCTAGATTTTACTCCTATATGGCGTGGCACCCGGGTCGTTCGAGGTGTCGCTCTGGCGTGGTACCCAGTTCACTCGAGGCTGCGCTTTGGCGCGGCGAGACACTGAATCGCTCGAGGTCTTTCTCCTACATGGCACGGCACCCGGATCGCTCGAGGCTTCGCTCCGACGCGGCGTAGCGCTGAATCGCTCGAGGTCTCGCTCCTGCGAAACGCGGCACCCGGGTCGTTCGAGGTCTCGCTCTGGCTTGGCACCCGGTTCACTCGAGGCTTCGCTCCAACGCGGCACCCGGGTCACTCGAGGTCTCGCTCTGGCGTGGCACCCGGGTCACTCGAGGTCTCGTTTCGGTGCGACACCCGGCTCGCTCGAGGTCCCACTTCGGTGCGGCGTGGCACCCAAGTTGCTCCAGGTCTCGTTCCCAAGCGGCGCGCGCGGCACCCGGGTAACTCGAAGTCACGTTCCGGCGCGACTGGCACTCGATTCGCTCGAGGCACCCAGGGTCGCTCGAGGTCTCGCTCCGGCGCGGCTCCGCGTCCACCTGTTGCGTCTCGTGCGACGCCGCGCGCGCTGTCATTGCTGCTGCACGCGGCGGTGACGTCCGCGTGGATATCTTATCGATATCGCGGTGACTAAGTGGGCAATCGGTCGGCAGGAATGCGGTGAGACTAGCGATTTGATTGCTGCTGTTCGGATGTAACTTGTTTGTAAGAGTGTCACATGGGAAAGCGCAAGCTTCATTAAAGAGTTTTCCCTCTCTCTTCGTGCATCCGATGTAGTGAAAGCACTTTCTGATGCTGCATTGCATGTCAGTGCCTCGAAGATCTATAAAGTATCTTGAATTATGGTTATGATCTGATGTGATAGCGTATTGTTTATTATCAAATCATGTATCCTCTCTCGCCCAGCCTCCGACATAGTGCACTAATTGCCCCAATCCTGAATTAGGTATCAATGACAAGAAAGCCCAGAACATAACAAGAAATATCGATGTAGAATTTTTGGTGTATAGGAGCAGCAACTCTTTGTTTATTATTAAATCGTTTGACCTCTCTATTCGTCCTTACGACTTAAAGAATGCATCACTTTCATTCTATTATAGCATCATTCGACAACGCCAGAGTAATCCAAGTATCTTGAATCTGCGGGGTCTCTTCTTCAAATGCGTGTGATCTGATGTGAGAGATCTTGTTCCTTGCGATCGTGTTCCAGACATTTGTGATGTCTCAAGAGGACGTTGAAGAGAAATCAGGATGACTTTTCGACAAAATTGATGTCTCCTTGCGATCTTCGTAATATGTTGGTAGTAATCACGACATCTGATTTGTGTAAACTGCAACGATTTTTCGATAACCTTCGGGAATAACGTTCCCAGATGGGTGTGTTGCAAACTAATTGATATGTTCTATTGGTTTCTCCTCTGTGCTAATGACATTGTTGATTTCAATAATAAGTTTGTGTTCTATTAACGAAAATATTTTGGAATACGTGAAAGTCGTTTTATAATGCATCGTTTTCTAGCACCGAGTATACAAAACTTATCGAGCTCATTCGTTCAAGTCAAAATATGCATCTGACGCTCTGACAGGTCAGGGGCGACTGGTCGCTACCAGGTTATAGTATCTAATCGAGGTATACCCGAGAATGTAAAATGAAACGCAAACAAGGCACGATTTTGTTTAAAAAACAACTAAATAGAAACAAAATCTTAAAAGTTTTGTTTCCTTTCGAAACTTTAATGTTCAAGGTTTTTCATGTTACCGTTTTTTTAAAAATGGAAATGAAACAAATAGGAAAGAACTTCAATAACAGTGTTTCATTCTATTTTGAAAGGAAACTACAAAAAAATGTTGATTTCGTTTCGTTTCTTATTTTTGGCGTAACTGATAAACTAGAGTCGGCTTTCACTCGATGACCCATTTCCGACAGTGACCTACCTTGAGTTGAAGGAGCATAAAGCAACCTTCCGATAAGCTCCCAGAATGCTGAACATACATTCTTCACGAGTTTGTACATGTTTGATCTTTATCATTTCCTGTCGACTCCTCGAGGATTTATATGGGATTGCCTATTCTTGGAAGCGCTTGAGATTATTTGATAAAAGGAAAGTTTCAATTGATAATGATGTCTTCCTCTGAAGGTACGTACCTCGCATAAGGCAAACTGTATTTGTGTACTCTCCACTTGGAGTATATACAGAAGCTATGTAGATGCAAAACTAAAAATGCATTACACGTGTTGCACGTCCGATATTTACGAAACTTTTGTACTAACAGAATGGTGATATGGAGGTACAGGGTAATTTGGAATCTACAGATGCATCATTTTACCAGGCCTCGCAGAGTTCATCAATGAGCAGTCGGTCGAGAAAAATATGACGATCAATATTACATATTGCAACACACTGATTTCGGAGAAACACAAAAAGTGCAATTATACGCATTTCCCCACACAAGGTGAACTCACCTAAAGGTAGTTCTCAAAAGGATCCACCGACTAGTACGAAGTACATCGTTTGAAAACAATTGCGCATTGCCTACATTGTTTTATTAATTGCGCATTGGTCAATGACTAGGATAAATGTCTTCATCCCAAACGACTAGAAAACTATCGTTTTTTCTTACGACGACGGCTGTACCGGGGAACAGCGCTAGAAAATGATTAACGATGATCGGGTGATAAGCCTGAATCGTGTGGAAAGGTGGATGACAGTCGGCTTACAACAGGAAAGTCCGAAGGCCACGAAATAAAATAAAAAAAATAAAAAAATTTAGAAAACGGTATAACTCCACAACATATATTACTAACGAAAGTATTTCCCTGCTGCCAACAGTACATTCTCAACAAGCTTCCCGCCCTTACAGCAACGTAACGGGGTAGGCTTTGCAATGTTCATTGGGCACGCTCCAATATGAGAGCGGTGAGAACAGCTGCAAAATCAAGCGATGGTCAGCCTCGGTTTGAAGGTGCGTGATGATAACGGCGCGCTAGGTGCACTTAGTGTTTTGTTTATTTATTTAATTATATATTTATTTATTTAATTATATATTTATTTATTTATATATTTATTTGATTAATTATTTATGTATTTATTTATATATTTTTATACATTTATGTATACATTTATTTTATGTTAAAACATTTAAAAACTGTATCACGTGCTATGAGAAGTGTTATCGCGGCAATATTAGTACCTGGGTGCGGTGCGTCGCCCCACCTGCCGCAGCCTGTTGTAATGTTTCCGTATGCTACAACGGGCAAGTCAAATGCGTTGTTCTAAAGCTGTCGCAGTGAATAAAAGAACATTGGCCTCTTTACACAATGGTACCTTCCGTGTGAATCTTTAAATGAAATATCCACTATAAAATTCTTCGCAACAGACGTTTGCTTCAGAAAATATTTTCCCTTATTTTGCATACACTATATTAACACAATTTGCTAACCATCACAACTAGTTAGCGATGGTTAGTAATTCCAAGAAACTACAAGGTACATTATCTCTGTAAAGCAAGATGGGAATAATAATAATAATAATATTAATAATAATAATAATAATAATAATAATAAATTATGAGCATTTGAATTTCATTGTCAAAAAATACTTTCTAGGCAAAAGTAGATTGAACTCATTAAAATTTAAAAAATGCCATGAACATTTGCATAATTTTTTCCGAGAGAACGTACATACTAATTTGTCAAGTGAATTTTTTTCAGTCTCTGGTGTGCATCAGTTCAGCTAATTTTTTTAGAAATTTCTTTAAAATTGGATAATGGAGGAAGTTCGACCGCGCAAATTATTCTACATTTCTTAGCTGCATTTCTCTTTCAACCGAGAAAGCTATCGCAAGCAAGAAGATGAACTGGTTTTCGCTTCCCATTAGTGATCATGATACCTTTTTTCCATGCGTATGTTCATGGTTCATTTTAAGAATCACTTATCAGATATTAATTGTGAATTCATCTTTTAAAAAGTCAAGTGAGCCAAAAAAGAAATCAGCAATACAATTATTAGTGCAGGAAACAACAAAAATGGTATTTTTTAACGTAATTAGCTGCACCCGAGCGATTACATTCCACGACAGTTATAGCTGTAGAAAGGTTACAAAAAAAAAAAAAAAAAAAAAGTACTACCTATGCCTTACTGATGGAAAATCGAAAACCTATAAAATATTGTTCCATATCGTTCAGTGATTATTCTTCAAGACTAATGAAATGAGAGATTTACCAATCAACATTTTTGTCTAGTTTCATTTCAAAATGAAATGAAATACTGTTATTGAAGTTCTTTCCTATTCGTGTCGTTGCATTTTGAAACGCTATTTAAACGTAATGTATTGAAACGAAACGTGGCAAAGGTAGTGTTCTCCATTTCACTTTTTATAATATCTACTCACTGTGAATACAGATCTAAACATCTTACTGAAAATGAAATTAAAATGTTTTATATTTACCAAGATCTGTACATGTAGGTACATGGATATCGTAGGTGAGTTTAACAGTACACCCTGCCATCGACCTTACCCAAACAAGTTGTTCATTTTTTAAAGGAACGCTTGCATCTGATTGCTGGATATAGAGTTTATATAGTCATATGAAAAGGAATGTAAAACACTAATTGAGCTTCGAACATACAAACCTCGCTATCTTCGTTTCTCTAAACATAATCTCCCACTCACACTTCAGACGACGAAACGACGACTACTTTCTATTCATCGATTTCTATTAGCACCTCAAACGAAGCAACACCAACTGTAGTTGATCTTGAATATGTAATGAACAAATGACGGCAGAGAAGCGTTCATGTTATTTAAAAATATTAACATTGAGTGTATATATTATAAAACCGGTTAATAAGAGCAAGTGATAACAGGTCTAGGTCTCACTACCTTTCAGTTAAAGCAAAAATTAAGAAATTTGGTTGAAAAAGTTCCACCTTTTTTCTAAAAGAAAACCCCTAGTGTTTTAAATATGGATTATTTTGTTTTCAAAAGAAAAAAAGTTAATTATTATTGTCGATAAAGCACCAATAGAGTACATTTTAGTCACGATCGAGCTTGGCAACCGGACGGTCATCTCGCGGTCTCCGTCCCTGTGCTGTCTGTTTGTGAAAAGTTTATTTATCCTGTGTCGCGAGTTGAAATCTGTCAGTGATTAGAACTATTTTAAGACAACTCCGTGCATTAACCCAGCTGCTCCCGCAGCTGTTAAGGTGGCGTTATGAGTTCTTCTGAGTACAGGGGAAACATAACCCCAGTTTCTTCGAATGTTCAACCTGAATCTGATGGAAAGATGTCTTACGCCAACGTTACATCTACCGATGTCTTCCCCAGCAAAGAACAAGCTGTTGTGTTGGAGTCCCAAGATGGATTAACTCTCAAAGACTACATCACTAAACTTGCAACTATTATAAACGCCAGTGACATAAGGTTTGTTTCACGAATATCTAACAGTAGAATATGTGTGTTTTTAAGTAGTACACAAGTGGCAGAAAACCTAACAGCAAATCACAGTACGGTAAACATTAAAGATCACATAGTAAGCATAAGACCCCTTATTAATAAACTCAAAAGGGTTATCATCTCAAATGTCTGCCCCATAATACCACATGATGTAATTGCAAAGGAACTCTCCAAAAGAAACATAGAAATTCAATCAAAAATCTCGTTCCTTAAAGCTGGAATACCAGACCCTGGCTTTTCCCATATCATGAGCTTTAGGAGACAAGTATTTATAGCCCCTGAAGATGTAAACAAACTCCCTGAAACAACAACAGTATTCCATGAAGGTACTAATTATAGAATCTTTCTCTCAACTGATGATATGACTTGCTTCCTGTGCAAATCAACCGGGCATCTTGCCAGACAGTGCCCTACTTCACCTCAGTTAACTGAAGAACATGCTCCTAATGAAGTAAACAAATGTCCTATAACCCAATCACCACATCAACCATCTGAATCTGTCGAGATGCCTAACATATCCGAAGAACCTATTATTAACAGAAACAATTTCCCAACTTTACAAAAAAGACCATTACCTTCAGATTCTTCATCACAATTAGAAACAGAAAATGACAAAAATCAAACTTGTAAAAATGAATCCACAAAATCTAAATCAAAGAAGAAAAAGAAACAAGACAAAAGTGATGACAACTCCATGCATGAAAATGCTCATATCAAGAAAGTAGAAGAGCTTATTGCACCCATTAAAAATACTATCTCTAATAATCCTCAAAAGTTCCCTCTTACCTATGAACAGCTGGAAAATTTTCTTGAAAATTCTTTTGGTTCTAACAACCCCATCGTTATAGCTAAAGATTATACTGATGATATTCAATCCATCATTGAAATGCTAAATGAAATTTACCCCCTACTAAATGAAAGATCAATCAAAAACAGAATCACAAGAATAATTAATAAATTGAAGAAACATAACCAATTACCAGAGGAGTCAGGATCTGATATGTCTGAATAAAATGATACATTTTCTATAAATTTTATGAATATTCTACAATGGAATGTCAATGGATTCTATTGCAGATTAGAAAGACTACAATTATTATGCATAAACCATAAACCTGAAATCATTTGCATTCAAGAAACCAACTTTAAAGCCAACCATGTAGGTATTATAAAAGGATATAAACCTTTTCATAAAAATCGATCCACATCCAGCATAGCAAGTGGAGGTGTCGCTACTTATGTTAAAGAGTTCTTAACAGTTAAACAACTTGACATCCAATCTAACATCGAGGTTGTAGCTGTAATAATTCAAGATCATAACCCAGTGTGTTTCTGTAACATTTACCTACCTAACAGCCACAACTTTGAAATTAATGAAATCAAAGATATAATCAAACAACTCCCCAAACCTTTTGTCCTACTCGGAGATTTTAATTGCCATAACACCTTATGGGGTTCAAAAACAAATGATCCCAGGGGCAATTCCATTGAAGCACTCATTGAAGAGCTTGATCTAACACTATTAAATAATGGGCAACCAACTCACTTTAATGTGAGCAATGGTAGCCTCAGTGCTATTGATCTCACCTTATGCTCCACTACAATTGCACCAAGATGCAACTGGTACGCCATAGATGATCCGCACGACAGTGATCATTTTCCCATCTTTATTGACATCAGTAGCCCTCTTCGCATACCAATTCTAACTATGAATCCCCATAAATTGAATTACAACAAAGCTAACTGGTTGAAATACCAAGATCTAATATCCAGGCGGTTGAATGATACTGACATCTTTGAAGGTAATGATGTAAATATTGACAGCATTATCCATAATTTCTCAGAAATAATTTTAAAATCTGCTAATGATTCAATAGAGTCTTGTAAATCT
Source organism: Teleogryllus occipitalis (assembly GCA_011170035.1). NCBI lineage: Eukaryota > Metazoa > Arthropoda > Insecta > Orthoptera > Gryllidae > Teleogryllus > Teleogryllus occipitalis. The sequence continues at coordinate 66,880 of BLKR01003798.1, forward strand.
TCAAAAAGGACAAAATCGGTCCCATGGTGGAATGAAAAATGCAGAGAAGCAATAAAACGATCCAAGCATGCTTTTAATAGATACAAAAAACATGGTACTGTAGAAAATAAAATTGAATACAAAAAAATGAGAGCTGCTGCAAGAAGAACAGTCAAAGAAAGTAAAATTTCATCCTGGGTCAACTTTGTCTCCAAAATTACCAAAGATCATGATATCAAAAAATCATGGAAAAAAATTAATGCAATCAAAGGTATAAAAAGATCCAATGAAATTAATTTTCTTCAGTCTACAGATAACCTGTTTATCACTGATCCTGATGCTATTGTTAACGAGCTAGCTAACAACTTTGCCAATAATTCGAGCACTCTAAATTATTCTGAAGCCTTCCAAATTTTTAAGAATGAGAAAGAAAATGAACCTTTAACTGACTACGAAGATCTGTGCTCTCAATACCACATCAATGATCCCATTACATTAAATGAACTAAGGGCTACATTCAAAGTCCTCAAAGACTCTACACCTGGCCCTGATAACATCCCCTATATTCTTCTCAAGAAACTACCAATTAATGGTCTTGAAACTCTCCTCAAAATTTACAACTTTATTTGGGAAAATAATGTTTTCCCCAAAATATGGACCTCCGCAATTGTCATTCCAATTCAAAAGCCAGGGAAAGATCCATCAAGAAGTACTAACTATAGACCGATTGCCCTGACTTGCAACATGTGTAAAATCATGGAAAAAATTATAAACTATAGACTACAGTGGTATTTGGAGTTCAAGAAGATTATATCAGACAACCAATTTGGTTTCAGGCGTCATCACTCAACTTTATCACATCTAGTAAGCATTGATTCTTACATAAAAGAAGCTTTTTCCAGTAAGCAACATGCATTAGTAGTCAACCTTGACATAGAAAAAGCATATGACATGGTATGGGTGCATCGCATCATACTTAAGTTGCAAGAAGTAGGTGTCGGCGGAAATTTGTTGCAACTCATCAAAAACTTTACCAAAAATCGTGTCATTCAAGTAAGGTCCAATGGGAAGCTCTCTGATAAGAAGAACATCGAAAATGGAGTGCCTCAAGGATCCATACTCAGCGTAACTCTTTTTCTATTGGCCATCAATGATGCTGACATGGAAATTACCCCCCAGTCACCGTGAGAAAATATGCAGATGATATCACCATTTTGTGCAAAGGACGAAGCATAGATTCAAGTGAAAAATTAATGCAATCTGCCTTAAATAAAATATACGAATGGTCTCTTAAATCCGGCTTCAAATTCTCTGCTCAGAAAAGTGTCGGCACATTATTCTCAAAACAAAATGTAAGCAGAGTTCCTAGACTTAAGCTTAACAACTGCAGTATCAAATTTGATAATACCACCAAAATTTTAGGACTGATTTTCGATTCCAAACTGAACTGGAAGAAACATATACAACACATAGTTGATGATTGTAAAAAAAGAATAAACATCCTGAAATGCATTTCTTACAACAATTGGGGGGCTGATAAGAACCTTCTGATGTTAACATATAAAGCATTAATCCGATCGAAAATCGACTATGGATCTATTATATATGCTTCAGCAAGCAAAAAGGACAACTTGAAACTGGAAGTTATACATAACAAATGTCTTAGAATATGTACCGGATGTTACCATAGCAGTCCCATCGGAAGTGTACTCATTGAAGCCAGAGAACCTAACCTTTCACATCGCAGAGAATATTTAACATTAAAATATGCTCTCAAAGCTGCTTCGTCGACTAACCCTATTATCTACAAAGGCTACAACCCTAAATTTCCTCAATGTGATTACCATCCTCGCTACATACCTTTGCATGCGAAAGTAAGGAACATTTTTGAGGAGTTGCAAGTACACCAACCTCCCATTGAAAAGAAAAGGAACTACAACATCCCACCCTGGACGCTCTCGGGTATACAATTTGATATCAACAATTGCGATAATGAAAGTTACCACATATTCACCAGTGGTTTTAAAAACAGCAGTGAAGTACATGCATCCGTTGTTACCCAAGATACTACAATCAAACTACAGCTACTTCCCTACGCCAGCCTTACTAGTGCAGAAATCTGTTCTCTCATGACAGCCTTCAAATTGATCAAACAGTTGAACTATAAAAAATTTATCATTTTCTGTAGCTCTATTCCAGCCATCCAGAGCATCAACAATAATATTCATAACCTCGAAATGGTAATCATCATACATGAATTGCACCACCATATTGTCAAAGCAGGAAAGTCTGTTGTGATCAAATTCGTTCCTGAAGACAATGAAGTCCTAGGAAGTGAAACTGCAAATCTTGGGACTGAATCGGCGACCGAAGAAAACAGCAACGGAATTATTAAAACCTCCTGTACTTTCAATGATATCTGGAAACATGTTGAAATCTTAATGAAAGACAGATGGAACAGCAAGTGGTCCATGCTCAAAGCCAGTGAACTCCATAAACAAATAGGAAATTTCTTCAATTTAAAAACAAGTGTTGAATTAAATAGAAAGGAACAAGTAGCAATATCTAGAATCCGAACTGGACACTGCAAATTGAGTCATATCCACTTATTTAACAAAAGCCCTCCTCCCACCTGCAACCACTGTGACAACTCCACTCTTCTTAATTTAAACCATATAATTAACCACTGTCCTCATTACAACACTCTTAAACAACAAATTCTGCAGGATGACTCATTTGACTTAATTTTGGAATCCCCTAAATACCAAGAAAAAATTCTTAATTTTTGCAAAAAAATTCAAATATTTTCAGATATATAATAGGTATTAACTATTGTCAATAATTTAGAAACCATGTCAATTTCTGTTAACATAGTTGTTATTATTGTAATTACAACCAAATGTATTATTTAATTGTCGCTAATGACCATCGCTGTTGATGCGACAATAAATAAACTAAAAAAAAAAAAAAAGCACATTTTACTTCACATTCTAGAGTACATTTACAATTAGCATCAATAAAATTATTTGATGGTTTTGTTTCGTTTCATAATAATTTGTCTCGGGTAAATTATTAGATTTTTGTTGTTATTTATTCTTGTTCTAATGGTTCAGATTAAGTACTAATGGGAACAGAAAAGGGAGGGAGGATGGATCACATGCCGTCTGTGGCCCGTATTCCAGGATGCCGCGTCGGCATTTGGGTGGATGCTATCAGGGAAACCACGGAAATCACTAATCAGAGTAGCTAGTGACAGCCTACTAATTCCATCCCAGCAAGCGCCACAAACTGGCTGACTTTAAATCCGTCAAGCAAATTTTCGGCACCTGGCAGGGGCTGCTGAATACTGAGACGTTCTCACGCATTTTCTTATTTAAGCGTGACAAAACATTTACAGCACACCAGTTTGACAGAAAGATTTGCAAGATTCGTTGAGATTTGTTCTTGCAAATTATTCACCCGATTTTCAGATTCTGGTAAATAAACTGCAGATACTGTCGTCACTTTAAGTAAACTTTAAGTTTGTGTTTATATTTACAAACATAAAGGAGGTAAAAATGAATCTTGACATATTGAATATTGTAGAATGGTAAATGTAGTATTTGGTACGAAGCGAATATGGAAAATATACTCCCTCTGCTTCTTGTAGAAAACATTTGTAAATGTGCAACATCATTTCTTTTTCAAGAAAAATGTACTACATTGTTTAAATACACCTACGATACTCGCATGAATTCATGTTCTGTGACAATATAGAGCTACCATCAGTGACGCCGCGTGTAGGATTGCGTCACATCAGTTCCATTCTGTGAATTGTCATTTGGGTAATTTAGTCTCCTTTGGTAAGCTTGTTGACAAAGTAACGGCATCTGGGTAGTTGACAATGATATTATAATGTCTGCGGAAGTTAACTTCACCAGTTGACCCAATTTCTCACGACAAACACATTTACGAGGAAGAGACTGGCTTCTTCTCCTTTCTCTTCTGTCTTCTCTTTCTCATGTGTTTTGCTTCTCGTTTCTCTTCTCTTTCACTCGTCTTTTCTTTCTCTCTTGTCTTATCTTTCGCTCTGTTCTTCACTTTCAATCTTATTTCTAACGCACTTGTCTCGTCTTTCGCTTTCGTCTTTCCTTTCACTTTTGACTTGTTTTCTTTTGCTTTCTCTTTCGATGTTGTCTTCTTCTTCGTCCTTGACTTCTCTTTCGCTTTTGCCTTCTCTTACGCTTTGGCCGTCTCTTTCACTTTTGTCTTCTATTTCGTTTTTGTTTTCTTTCATTTTTGTCTTGTTTTTGCTTTTGTCTACTTCTCTTTCCTTTACGTCATAGTTTTCACTTCAGTATTTTCGTCTCCGTTTACTTTCGTAATCTCGGTCTTATTTCCTTTTTACTGCTCGCTTATAAACTACAATATTTTTTCTCTTTATTTATTCTTTCCGCAGTTCAATAGGGCTGTGATAAAACTGAAGAATAATTACATTTTTTCTTCTTGTAAACATTGCTTCGTTGATCTCACATCAGTGGTGCAGGGGGGGGGGTGCAGTGCTTAAGAACTCGGAGCAGAAAGTTGCTGTTCTGAGCTTCGTGAAAGGCACGAGTCTAGTCACCGATGTGTTCGATTGAACATTGAGATTAAACAATGTTTAATATCCTTATGTTCATCATCAAGAACAAATTTACTGAATGTTTAAATTTAAAACACAGATTGAAAATTAGCAGTAAATAAAATGTAAAAATTAACTAAGTGATTACGGGGTGATTAACTTCTCACATCGCATCTGAACCATCATTAAATTCATAATCATTTAACTCTTATCGTCGTTCTCCCCTGATTACCATCCCATCATTTTCTTCGGAGATGGTGATAAGGAAGACGCCACCACTGCGATCTGCCCAGGAAAGGTGATGTGTAAGCCTCGTCCCGCCTATACTCTCAGGAATGGTTGGTACCAGTGTTGCCAGAATAAATGTATATCCCAGTATCAACCCTAAAAAATCTGGGTACTTTCACCAAAATTTCTGATACCAATGACAATTGATTTAAATTATGAAATTGTTCATATTATGATTTTAGTATGTTTTTAACGACCATAGGAAGTTCGATAATCTTTACTCGATATGGATTCATTTTATATTGATCAACTAAATGGAAGACTGAGAAGTTCTACCTTTTCTACTATAGCGTGCGCTAGAAAAGACCACCCTAAGACATCCTTAATATTTTTACGGCATTGTTTTCACCAATATAATTATGTGTAATATTGGTTTTAATGTTCAATTATTGAATAAAAAATATTATATGATTCTTAAATCGCACAGAACTTAAACTGTTGGTTACCGACGTAATGATGTAATTGAGGCTTCTTCCATTTATTCAAGTGAACTCAGCTTGCAAAGATTTGGACTTTTCTTTCGTAGGAGATATGTCATTATTTATCCCGAAATCGGCCGAAGCGATAATGGTGCTGATAAGCGTCATAGGAACCTTAGATTACATACAACGGATGTCATTACATTTTCTGAGTAAAGAAATCGAATAGGCTACTCAGCAATTCTGTGGAGAACATTTGTTGCATTTCATAAATTTTATTTGAGGCCAGTACCATTAAAATGATATTAAAGTAGATGAAATCAGCAAAATATGCATTAAAAATGACGGAAAAATGTAGAAAAAACTTAATTAGTCGAAAGCGACAAAAAATGCGAAAAACAACAACAAACAAACAGCAACATAAAATGGATCATTTCCTTTTGTCGAAACATAAAATTAATTTATATAATAAACGACATTGTTATAAAGTGAAAAAAAGGCTTTTCAGTAAAATGCACTCCTTACTCATCATCAAACATTCTTCCCAACGTTGGAGTAATATCCGTGCCAACGATACTTAGATGTGTAGAAGTAATTTTCAAATAATTACCTTATATATGATATTTAAATATCTTTATCCACTTTGATTGCCTTTACGCAACAGAGATCAGTGTCATAAGAGTTATTGCCATATCGTAATAATTGGCCTACTTTTAACAACAATACTCAATTTCGTAATGTATGTATTATATTAGTACTAATCAATGGACTTTTATTTATTATTTTATTTACAAATTTAACAGAAAATTATTGTTCATCGGAATTTTTACGAAATGGATAAAACGTTGAAACATAATCGTAATCTAAAATCTCATTGCAATATTTGTTTGATTATCAAACTCGTCTTATTAGTCTCGTCTAATAAAGCTTTAACATCGTATTGTAATGTTTTACGATACTTAAATAGCTATTATCGTCGTTTGTATTTTTTATTTTATTTCATTTAAGTAAAATACAATGGAAAAAAGGTATCGTAGTTTCGCCGTCGGAACCATCGCAAGAAGAGCCAATAAGAATAGTTCCCGGTCCGGAGTTTTTACATCTATAGTTACAACTATAGTTGGATACTAGGATCTACAACTATAGTTAAAATAATTACCCTTCGCAGCCGATAAAGAGGTTCTTGAGGATCGTATTATTAACCATGAAGAATGGTATACGGTAGTCAATAATAATTAATGAGTTATCCTTCACCATGTTACAAAACTTTTGGAGATTTTTTGATTGTTCTCAAGGTACCTCTAAAATAGCATTTGCAAAGTTCATGGTATGAGAGAACTCTTCAAACGTTGTTCGTCCGTTCTTTGAAGTTCTCTGTCAACGATTTTCAGAGGAGAAAGAACAAAGGAGCTTGAATTCAGAATCAGGAAGTTGTCAAACTTTATAATGTAATTTTTCGTAATTATCTCGAGAGAGAAATAATATATTCCAGGAGAAATGCAACTTGTTTGTCTTTAGTAGTTAAAGGTGAATGTACTCTGCTTGCTTTGGAATTCAGTTTTCGTAATCAATACAGGAATTATGTCACCTCATTACAAACTCTATCAAAAGAAATAAAATTAAAACAAACTTCTGTAGTATCTTTTGAATTTCTGAAACATAAAGTGCTGATGGCGAAGGCAAAACGATTTTCCACCTTTAGAATTTTAGAATTTGTATGTTCATATCTTTGAAATACCGACGTGAGCAGCGCGAACTGCGGTGGCAACCGCTCTGAGCTAAAGCAAAGGTTGCAGTTCCGCGTAAGGTGTGGGTGATTTCACCTTCTCGATCATTCGCGGAATGCAAGACCAAACCATGAAGTATCCCACAATATTATGCATGCACTTGCACATGAGAGGAATGTGAAGAGTGGGGGGTGGGGATATCGGGAGGGAGTATGGTGAGAGCAGGGAAGGGGGAAACGAAATGGGAGAGAGTGAGGGAGGTGGGGAAGGCGAGGGGAGGGGATGACGAGGTGGGAGGGGACGGCAAAGAGAGGGAGGGGATTACAGAGAGGAACGGGGTTATAGAGAATGGTAGGGGATGGCAGAGTGGAGACGGGACTTCGAGAGAGAGGGAAAGGGACAATGAGAGGGGAATAGGACAATGAGAGAGGGGGAGAAGTCAACCAGAGAGTAGGAGAGGATTCCAGAGGGAGGGAGGACGAGACGATGACGGAGGGCGAGGGGGACGACGACGAGGAGGGGAGGGGAGGGCCCCTCCGCAGGCCACGCTCTCGCTCACCCCCTCGCGTGAACGGCAGCAGGGATGAGTGCGAGAGCGGAAGCGGGGATGGCGAGTGCGTGACCGAAAGTGGGGATGGTGAGAGGAAAAGCGGAAGCGGGGATGGCGAGTGCGAGAGCGGAAGTGGGGATGGTGAGAGGAAAAGCGGAAGCGGGGATGGCGAATGCGAGAACGGAAGCGGGGATGGCGAAAGGGGAAGCGGAAGTGGGGATGGCGAGTGCGAGAACGGAAGCGGGGATGGCGGTGCGGGAGCGGGGATGGCGATTGCGAGAGCGGAAGCGGGGATGACGAGTGGGAGAGCGGAAGCGGGGATGGCGAGAGTGGGAGCGGGGTCGGCAAGTGCGAATGCGGATGTGATAATGGTGAGAGGGGAAGAAGAGGCGGAGAGAGCAAGTGGAGGACAGTGGAGCGATTGGTGATGGCAAGAGCGGGATAGGGACGGCGAGAGTGGTAGCGGAAGAGGGGATGGCAAGAGCGGAAAGCAGGGCGGCGAGAGCGCTAGCGGGGATAGCGAGAGCGGGAGTGAGTGGTGATGGCGAGACAACGTGACAAGGACGAGCAACAGCGGCAGCAGGGATGGGGAGGTGGGATGGCGGAAAGGGGATGGCGGAAAGGGGATGGCGGAAAGGGGATGGTGGAGCGGGGATGGCGGAGCGGGGATGGCGGAGCGGGGATGGCGGAGCGGGGATGGCGGAGCAGGGATGGCGGAGCGGGGATGGTGGAGCGGGGATGGCGGAGCGGGGATGGCGGGAACGGGGAATTAGAAAGGCGAGATCGGGGATGGCGGGTGGTGGGAGCGGGGATGACAAGAATAAGAGTAGGAGTAAGGGAGAGTAGACATGCTCCATTTTGGGGCTTCGTTGTTCGGTGCTCCAATCGATCGGTCATGCGTTCAACTCGAATTCACTTTTTCGTTCGAACCTGGTATACTACTCGTACTTAAAGTTCTCGGATGTTGTTGACAAGTCTACTGAGGTCTCCGCCCGTTCTATATCCTGCATCCTTTGTATGTCTAGGGAGAATAGGCAGAAGCAGATTGGACACAATATTCGCATTTTCATTCATGATAACAACTGAACGCGAACATCAAAATAAAACAACTGACACACAACCAAAACAAATGAAGTATAAGAAAATAGTGTTTGATAGCAAATAGGATATGGAGATAACAATAATTCTGATATAAAATAATTAACTTTTCACGAAATGACTCCATTTCATATTCTTTGTTTTTGTTAGAGCACTGTATGATAGTGGTTTTACGTACTTATCTCTCGAGAGACACAAGTATATGAAAATTTGGAGATTGGAAGCTTAATCGCTGTTAACTCTCGCATATTAGTGTCGATAAGATCACATTAATGGTAATGAAAATCGTTTTGAATGGTCCAATTGAATTATTTGGTTGCAAACATTTAATGTTTGCGTCTTGTTAATGGTAATGCTTCTGGGTGAATGGGGCTTAATTTTAAACCAATGGTGTTTAGCGAACTGAAAACGTAGGCGATAATTACAATTATGTGTTTCATAATGGTTATTAATCTGCAGTTTCTTCCGTTATTAGAAAAATCTAACATTCTTATTGTTCCATCAAATTTGTTTTAAAATCTGGAGAGAGAAGTTTTAGAAATATCTCTTTACAAGACACTGATCAGCAAACACTTCCTCCCTTCACGCTTGACCTTCCTTCCTTCCTTCCTTCTTTCCTTCCTTCCACATCATTCCTTCTTTAACGTTGTTTGCAGCTCTAGAGTTTTTCACTAGAGAGTAATCACTAGAGACTGGATTTTTATGTAATTACATTTTATTTTGTAATTCTGCTTAACGTTCTCACAATTATAATCTTGGCGCATCGTTGCTGTCTAAACACAATATCCAATTTTTTCGTCACATATTTTAACCAATTTAGTACTATAATACATACTTTACATATTTTGCTATTTTCAGAAAAAAAATATTTTATCACTTGTCTATAATTTTATTATTTATATTATTCTATATTTATCTATATTTTTTGTATTTATCTATATTATCTAAATATATTTATCTATATTTTTTTACGAAACGAAGTATTTTCAAAAAAATCAGCATTTTTTCCTATATATTATTGCGTGCTGTCTACTTGGAGTGTGCTACGTGAACACGCGGTCGATGTTCTCACGGTCCGGCGCGCTTGCTTCAGTTCTCTCTATAGAGGGAAGTGCGCGTCAGCGACTGAGATCATTTTCGCCGTTAGTTAAGTGTGAAACGTATCGCTGACACCGCATTTCGTGACCTTTAACCTTAATTTGCGAGAAACTTCGGCGATCGCCGACCTGTAATACTTTGATGAGAATGCTGCATGCTGCAGTGATTGTTTCCTGGTCGTAAATATCGTCAGTTCATACGATGGCTTCTATTGCGTCTAGTGTGACTGTCCAACGACGGTTCTGAATAAAAATAGATGAAGTTTTTACTACTGATTGATTGACGGAATGATTTTTTAAACGTTTGCATTGTTTTTAAAATTTGTGAAGGGATTTTTGTATAAATATAATTTCGTATTACGTAAATGTGTTTTGTAATTAGTGGATTTTAGTATTTCATATTATATCGGATATTACATATTTATTACATTTTTTTACTGTTTTCATTACATATTTATGTACATATTTTGACGTTTCATCCTACATATTTTTCCGGTCTCTAGTAATCACGTTTCAATTTCAGAATTTGTTCGGAAGTGTTTGGAAGGATTTAGGCCTTTTCATCGGCACGTTCATAATAATTGGTTTAAAAGTTTTTAATATTAATGTGCGAATTCGACTCTTAATACCCTCGTAAATGCAGCATTGACGGCTGGTAGATTAAGTCTTTAGGGAAATTACCGTGCAACGGAACTACATGTAATCAATGGCGAGGTACAATTTATGGTTACGTTTACTGACGTAGCTTTCTCCACTTTTGAAAGCTATCTCTTCGATATAAAAACTATAAGGCAAAATGAAAATTTCGTTGGACTTGTAAGACTCCATTGGCAGTCCTCCCAGCGCAGGAACACCTAGGATATTCTTTCTGCAATGTCACGTCTGACCACTTTAAATAGGAGGAGCAACATTATTTAGCGAGAGCAGTTAAAATTCATATGAGGAAGGAATACCTTTCGCAGGATCACACCTTTAAGTGGGTATTGTTTTCGTCTCTGTGTAGAGCAGAATCGTGAGTAACATTAATGAATGTAAAAAAAGGTACAAGTTATGAGTTGAAGAAATGCTGTTCTTTTTTTCCTTCGTAATAACATGAACGTTTCCATTTATTTTCTCTCTCCTTTTTTTGCTTTTCTCTTTTTTCCTCCTCCTCCCTCCCCCCCTCTCTCTCTCATATATACACACATATCATTAGAGAATGCCCTAGTATTCATTGCTCAGCATTTGAAAAGAGTGCATATAAAGTTGTTTTTAGACTGGCTGTGATTGTTTTTGCTAACGCCTAAGTTCCTGTACGGTACAGTATAGTCCTAAATGGAAGAACTTTCTTTAAAAAAGTCAACTTGATTGCTGTTGGAAGTCGAATAAATTCTACAAATTTTTACCTAGTATTCCAATGATAAACATTTAGATACATTTTTTCCCGTTAAACTGAGAAAGAGGAACTCCCAACGAGAAGCTATTGCCTGCGATCTTCAGTATATCACCTCTAAATTGCATCTGGGATGGGAGGGATCGCCAGCAATCAGTGGATACATCGCTCAGTCTGTGCAACCGATCGTGTTTCCTGCAGTGAATGGGTAGCCGATGCAATATTCCAGCACCGGGGCTCTCCAGCGCACACATCTGCCATAACGAGCAGTAGCGTGTGACGTACAGAGATGCTTCCCTAGACAGCCTTATCCAGTTCGTGACACCGACTGGCCATGTAGGGCGCGCACATAGAGATAAATTGGATTTCTAACCGGACACAAGTAAATTGGGAAAAATTAGTAAGAAGAACCTTAGTTACATTGCTGAACATTTTGTGATGCAAAACCTTCAGCTTCATATCACTTGGAGCTAATTTTGACTGCTTTGCTAAACTACTAAGGTGGTTATTAGTTTGTGGTTCTTAGTGTGGTTATTACTGTGAAGCGAAAAAAAATATTCTTCGAAATATAAAATAGGAGTGGTCTGCTGTCGCAAAAATACTGCTGAACAAAACCACGAAAAGTGGTTTTCCAAAAGTGCCATGCACGCTGCTCATGGAAAACAAATAAAATTCTGTCGTACAACACAGCAATAAATAAAGTATTGTATCAAAGACAGTATTCACGAACACTGCGGTAACACCGTATAGTGTACAAACAGTGCAACTGTTTTTCACACACCAAGATCATCAAAAATGTAGCTGATCAATAACGTAACGCGTGATTAGAAATTATTTAATTGTAGGCGGCCTCTTCCTTGGAGCCTCTCTGTTCGTCAGCTAGTGTCGTAAAGAGTGACGCAATGTGTTTGAGAATTCGGTCGATTCGTGCACTATGAGAATAATTGAAAGTACACATTTAAATATTTGTATTCTTTTTTTCAAAATCGAAACTGTTTCATTGCTTTTCTTTTTCCCGAGTTTTGGAGTATCTAACGAACTTACAGTCATCTTTCACACGACCGGAGGCTGCAAAGCTGTTTTTCATATTTTGCGCGCACTGGAAATTAGTAATATATATTATATAGTTATTATAGTTTATCTAATGAATTGATAAGTAATTCATACTGTTTTGTAGCATGAAAGTTATGTTTTAAATTCGTAATGATCTGGAAAAATTTATTTCTGCTCTTGAGAAAGAAAATTCTTTTAAATTTACTTTTTTCTCAGAACTCAAATACATTAATAAGCATTAACTTTGCATTTGAATAATATTTGCCTATTTTCATGAAACAATATGAACCGTTCAACGAATTATTAAAAATCATTAGATATTTAACGTTATGTAGACAGGAACTTATAAAACACATTTAAATATCTCTTATGTTTCTAGGAATAATACCCCACATATTACTGTAGCATTTCCTTTTTTGTTGATTTTTACCAGAGTTGTCTTTACCAGAAGTTGTTTTTCGTAGACATTTGAGTTTCTTCTGCTCATACAGCTTTTGAACCAATCAATAACTTTGCTGTAATTGCAGGAATGATGGGCATCACTGGGTGTTTAACACTATATTCTCAGACCTGTCGTGACCAAAAAAATAGTTTGTCAGACAAAATTATGAAACAGTACTAAACAATTCTTCCTTCTCATCGTTTTATCCCATGTTGAGAATATAATGATGTAATTATATCAGCTTGACCTTTGAATGCCGCTAATTATTTAAATATTTCAGAGGGGTAATCTCCGCCGGAAAGTAATTAAGATTAAAATTACACGGGATCTCGGCGCATGTTGTGGGTGAAGACTGTCAGAGGATGGGGGTTTATAGGAGATTTAGAGGCTACCGGTTTGCCGGTGTATAAGACGCACATCTTTTCCTTCAATAACTCGTCAAAAAAACAGGATGCGTCTTTGAACCTTGCGAAAATTTCTTTGGGTCAAAGTCTTGGTGTAGCAAATTTATGAAAAGGCACGGTCTTTCCATGCTTACTAGAAAAATATAAAGACTCCCGGTGGAATACGAAGGAACAATAATTGCTTTTCCTCTTCATCTTCTTCTTTATCTTCTTCTTTTCTTCTTCTTTTTCCTCTTCTTCTTCTTCTTCTTCTTCTTCTTTTATGTAGGTTGTACACCTGTTTTTCTTCACGCTTCGTCCCGGGGATTCACTAGATGATGACTGCAGATCTTCTCTCCATCTTTTCTGCGGCCTTCCAGGGTGTCTCCTTCCTAATGGTATCATATCCCTGGCTATCTTCACCAGTCGGTCATCACTCATTCGTGTGATATGCTTATTCCATTATTTTTTTCCTTTTTTCACAAATTTAGTTATATCAGATATATTACAGTTTTCTTACATCCTGATTTCTTACTCTGTCACTTCTGGTCTTTCCTACTATCAATCGTAGAGTGTTCATTTCTACTGATCGGTATAGTTGTTTTGTTTTTTTCGTATCATTGATACATTGCTTTTCATAGGTCACAATTCTCACTCCTTTCATAAAAATGAAGTATAAAATTACAATCTTGGCTGTCCGGGTGACGACGCGTTCATTGATGTGGTGCCGACGTTTCGATCATGTCGTGATCTTCATCAGAGCTCGGAGTGTTCTTGTTTATTTATAATAACAATCGCCAATCGTAGCTAGAGGGCTGCCTGTCAACCGCGGGATGGCTCTGGCCGCGGAAGCCTACGACTTCATGAAGTATAAAATTTAACACTAAAGAATGAAATCCTTCTTGAAAATAGGAATGCGTCATATACACCGGCAAATACAATATTTGCATGCGTAGAAGAAAAGAGGAATAAAAGTGTTCAGATTATGTGGTACTCTTCATATGCTGAATTAAATATAACAATCTGGAATTTTTAATCAAATATAAGTTATGAATGAATAAAAAATTTGTGTCAGCGGCGATAAACAAAATCTGATGAAATTTTAGTTAGAAATTTAAAATTTGAATACACTTATTTCATTGATCATTTCATGAAATAATAAAGATATAGAAAAAAAACAACAAAATGTCGTATGTAAATTATTTTATAAAAGATGCTGAAAATGTAACGTATGTAACGTTCTAATTAAGTGCGTTTTGATTGTTGTACCCAAACGAAGAACATTTCTTCAAACCTCTCATGTTTTTTTTCTCTAAAGAGAAAATGACTTACAAACACACTAAAACAACACTCATGGCGAGAGTAAAGAAATAGTTCTGTACTCAATAATTTTCCATCCTACATCTCTTAATCTTAATCAACATACTTTCATGTTCTAGCTAACCACAATATGACGACGATCTTCAAAGATTAGAATAGAGTATATAGAAAATCGAGGTGAACATTTATTTATGTCATTTTCATCTATTGGATTGCAAATATTGATATGTATTTGAAGTTAACAGTATATTTACTAGCGATAAATTTACGTACGTCGACTTCTATCCATTAAAAGAGTAGATTTACAGGACAACCTTAACCAACTATTGTTGCCAAAGAAGAGAAAACATGTGAATTGACAGAGTGAGAGCGAAACTGAAGAAATGAAAGTTACGGAACTTGGTTGCGACCATTCTGTCCGCACCTTTACGACAGTAATCTGCACATAGCGCAAGACTGCAAATGGGGAATGTTGAATATCTGCAATTAATATCTTCAAATGTTCAGAGATAAACACTCACGTTTTAAACATTAAATGTCTATGTTGATGGTGGTGGTGGTGGTGGTGGTGGTGGTGGTGGTGGTGGTGGTGGTGGTGGTGGTGGTGGTGGTGGTAGTAATGGTGGTATTAGTGGTGATGGTGGTGGTGGTGGTAGTGGTGATGGTGGTGGTAGTGGTGATGGTGGTAGTAGTGGTGATGGTGGTGGTGGTGAGTACTGAACTGCACAGATTGCTGAACGTACTCATTTATGGTCACCCTTTTGCAGCCAGATGATCAGTCGCTCAAGTGATTTGCAGTTACCTTACTTAGCATGACAGATGGATCACGCGACGTGAATGATGAAAGATGAATGATTATGAATTGAATTAATTAATAAACGTAGTAAATTTTTAGACCAATTTCCATTTTGTTTCGTCTCCTAAAATATTGTACATAAAACACACGTGATTTTAATCATCTCTAAAAAGCAAACAAAAAATAAGGGAGGGTTCGACCAAGGGCGCCTAAAGAGGGGGCAGCTGGGGTAGCTTGCACGAGACCCCAACTTAATTGGACCCCGAAATTTTTTGTCATTGAAAGTCCACAAACACTGTGGTTATTTGAAATATAAACTAACCGCTAATGAAAGCTCGGAAGATTTATACATTTACTTCTAAATAACAAGTAATGTAAAAGAATTTTATTGTAATATGTAATAAATTATTAAAAGTATAATTATGAAAATGAATACACAATTTATTTTCTTTAATACGTTTTCCGAAGTAAAATATTTATTTAATTGCAGTAGAAGTATACTGAACTTTAAAATGTGGAGGTAAACTTTTGTTGGAAACCGGGGCCCCGTAGGTCTACCCAGGCCTCTTGTTATTCCTGGGCGGCCCTGGGTTCGGTAAGTTACATTAATCATTCCCTTGCAAGTTTCACTGTCTGCGCTATTAGGTGTTAGTGGGGAATCTAGTTATTTCATCAACAGTACCATCAAATATGTAATAGGTCTTCTTGTTCGCGCGGTAGTATGTCGATTTCATCACATGCAGGAGAGGAGCAAAACCTTTAGCGCATTGTCCGACGCAAATTATTGGTTACATGGGAGGGAATACATCTCTTAAAGTTTTGCCAAGTATGGTCGTTGCAACTTTAATTCACAATTCAATTTAGAGTGTTAAAGACAGTGGGAGGGATTACGGAGCTCAAGAAAACGTGGTGAGATTGTACTTCCCTCATACGTCACACAGTTTTTAAAGTATATTAACTATGATTTCCGCATTATGAGCCGTGGTCCAGTTGGCGTTGAAGGGCCAAACGTTTCCTCCACAACTACGATGGACATCATGAGTCGCGAAGGGAACTCAGGCGAAGTGTTCGGGACGGCGCATAGCTGGCGACAGACTGCAGTTTTTAAACTGTTTTTGACGTTACATAAATAAACATTAAAAATAAATAAAATAAATATGAGCCCCTTGGTTCGCAGAATTGCGTTTTCCGGCGTCCGCTGGCACCAGCGGGCCGACGCGTCGCGCCCGTGACGTTGGCCAGGTGCAGCGCCCGTGTGACGAGGCGAGGAAATTGATTCGCGGGGTTCGAAGATGCGCCCTGCGATACGCCCGCTCCGCGCGCGTGACGTGCGCCTTTCCAACTCGCGTGGCCGCCGCGTTGCGTCGTAAACCCGCGTCGCGCCGCTATCTGCTCCCTCATCGCCGCGGTGATTGGTGGCGGCGGGTGACGAAGCGTCTCGTGTCATTTCGCGCTCGGGGAGGCTTCGCCGGGCAGGTGTGTGTGTGTGTGTGAAGGAGGGGGGACGGCGCGGGTCGCGAACGAGACTGGGGGGTGGCAGGTGAGGTCGGGTGGGTGAACGACTGCGGTGACGAGGTGGAGACACATGAGGCGATGAACTCGGGTGATTGTGGCGGTGAGTGAAGCAGTGAGGGATGGAGGTAGGCGTGTTCTAGAGGCGGGCGATGTTGAAAAAGTGGGCGATGTTGCGGAGGCGCGATGTTCCGGAGGTGGCGAAGTTCCGCAGGCGGTGATGTTGTGGAGGCGGCGATGTTGTGGAGGCGGCGATGTTGTGGAGGCGGCGATGTTGTGGAGGCGGCGATGTTGTGGAGGCGGCGATGTTGTGGAGGCGGCGATGTTGTGGAGGCGGCGATGTTGTGGAGGCGGCGATGTTGTGGAGGCGGCGATGTTGTGGAGGCGAACGATATTGCAGGGGCGGCGATGTTGCCGAGGCGGCGATGTTGCCGACGAGGGCGATGTTACGGAGACGGGCGATATTGCGGAGGTGAGCGATGTTGCGGAGGCGGGCGATGTTGAGGAGGCGAGCGATGTTGCGGAGGCGGGCGATGTTGTGGAGGCGGGCGATGTTGTGGAGGCGGGCAATGTTGCAGAAGCAGGCGATCCTGTGACGGTAGGACTCTGAAGGTGGAAGAATCGGTAGTATGGTGTTATTTGGCAACACTTCTCCTTAAATTATTATATTGCAATATCATGAAGGTTCCGAACCATAATGTGGTATATTCCCTGTAATTCAAATAGGTATTACCTAATACTCATAAGAGGAAAACTACTAAGGCAAATGAGCAGTGTACATACTTCCAGGCTGTATAATCGTGTATAACAGAACTGGACGCGCGATTGACATAACGGATTTTCTTGATTACCTCTCCTTTAAAATTAGTTTATACATTGAAGTATATCGCGATAAGCAGAAGGGTGAGGTCCGGTTGTGGGATAGGGGAAGATGACAAATGTAAAAAAAAAAAAGAGGTGTGGTTGGCGTGGATGAAGCGAAGGATAAGACGGTGACTAAATTCTCGGTTTTTAACAGAAACAGTGCAGCTGTATGAAACGTGGTGTAGACTTCATGTTACGTAGGGGAATGGCGAGATGGTACCCACGAAGTGTCAGCTACGGCGTAAGGTTTTTGCCGCAACGGAATTTAGTACGAGACGGAGGGCGCGGTGACGGTAGGAATGTCATCTGGGAAAGCTGTGGTGACGGTTGATCGTGGTTCTGCCAGCAAGGAGGGGGTGATGCTAGGATTGATTTGCGAACCGCAAATTCAAAGATTCTATGATACAATCTTAAATAAATACGTTGAAACCTTTTAAAAAGTGTTCTGCTCTCTCTCCACAAATATTTCGCTTCCAAGGTTCGGTCTATCTCAAAATAAAATGTAGTATTTGGAGAATCACGAGCTTCATAAAATGTTGTGTTCCAAAAGACCCAAAGAATAACATGTAATTTTAAAATACCCAGAGCTAAACCGCGTATATTTTCTAATTAAAATTTTTCTTTATACAATTCGGTGCTAATTTTATATATTCCACATATTGATTCAGCTTAATAGTGAGAATCAAATTATGTGCGAGCAGCAATAAAGAAATTGTTGCATCATGACGCTTGATTTTTATTTTTAAAAGGGAAATATTTTTGTTTTCATGATATTCAATCCATAACATACACCTGCGCCTATGTGCTGGTGTGTGTCAGAGAAAGATTATGTGTAAGAGAAAGTACGAGGGTTTCAGATTTAGAAACGGGAAGCAACTTCCAGGAAGAATGCATCGAATTTTAGTATGCTTAACGTATTTCCTAATAAATATCTACTCGTCAACTTCTGATATTTTCTCTATTATATTTCGGCGTTTTACGAATTATCTGTGCGAGTGGGGAATGAACGCCACGTCGCAGCTAGAGGCTTTATGGAATGCGGATGAGAAGGGAGTAATCTCTTAGACGAGGTTAATGAAATATTCTGCCACAGACCATTATTCTCCCTGAAGTGTCTTATCGTTTCTAGGGAGGCTCTCATCCATTTTTCATTCTCCTCCGTTTCCTCTCCGAAAGATGGAAGGTATAGGTGCACCATCTCCGTTCCAGATTTCCTTTTAATTTTAACATTTCACTGTAGAGCTCTCCCTTTTCACCTACGCTCGTCCTACCCTATTTCCTCTTCTGTTGCTTCGTGTATTCTTTCAGATCTTACTGTGGGAGTTTTATTTGTACGACAACCTCCGGTAATAGTGATCCTCCGAGAGCATTTTCAGCTTTTGGCGTTTCTACTATTTTTCGTAGTTTTTAAAAGAGGATACCTACAAGGCGATGAAACATTGAAGTACATTTGAATATTTGAAGTATCATTTACAATTCTTATGTGTTTATTTGCAGGCTAAATGCTTCCTTTACTTACTGATTACGTTTTTGAAATTCCGTAAACAAGTTTTATTGAAGTTAAGATATCACCCCTTCTCATGGACGTTTAAGACCTTCACACTAGTAAATATCTTCGTTTTATTAAAATTAGTCACTTTTTCAATGCTACGTTCATCTACATTTATCACTACACACTTGAGCATATTTCATTACAAGAATTATATAATAATTCGCATTGAACCTCATTTCTTGGTTCAAACGCGGCTGGGGGTGTGGATTTTCGGAGGGCAGAAAATCCTCTGTCATCATGATTGTGATTCGTCAAAAGAAGAAACAAATGATTTATTAATTGCTGAATGCGTTATTCAAAGCCGATATTGCTTTGAATATCGAAAACACAATTTTTGAATTTTCAAAATCATTCCCACATTCCATTACGTCAAAAACATCCAGTCAATTGTATTATCCCATATAAACCTCCACTTCCACATCCTCAAGCACATTTCACAAACTCTTCTTTCCCCCTCTCATAGTCATGCTCAAAACCGCTATCCTCTTCCCTTGCAGCTGACGCCACTCATAAAAGAAAATTGTTTTCTTTCATATGTCGGAATTTTCCCTATCATATATCTATATATTTGGCAATATAGGTATATCTAACAAGTACACGAACAATATGCCTAAATTTCGCATCTTAGCCATTTTCATGGCCGCAGAAATTTCTCCATTGGTTACTATGTGTAGTTGTAATTAAAAGAATTTATAAGTTGTAATTTACAAAATTAAGTTATTAGCATTAAGTTTATATAAAGTCAACAATAGAAATTTAGAGTGTGGAGTGAACTTGGTAAAACCTGAAAATGTTTATAATGCCTGTTACGATGAAGGGAATACGTTATGTTCGTCTCATGTCGCTCTTACCGCCAAAGCATGGGAATTTAACTAGGCTCAGGCATGGGACACGGTTAGCTGACCGGCAAAGTCGGACCAAAATGTCAAATGCATACATTAATACATACCTCTCCTTGTGTATTAATCTATTCCCAACAACAACAGCAACAACAATAACAACAACAACAACAAACGGTATTTCGCTGTCTCCCTCCACTCCTGCTCCTGCACCCCCATCCGCAGTGCCTGTCAGGGCGGCGCTTTTTCAGCCGCCGTCGCCACTGCCGCGGGCGGGGCGCACTCGCGGCGGGGCCGTTTGTCTTCCGCTTGTCGCCGCGGCCGCGTCACGCGACCTGGGCCCAGATGCGGCGCGCGTCCCGAAGAAAGGACTCGTCGCGCGGGGCGCACAAATAGAAGAACGTTCTTTCCAGAAAACGCTCCTTCAACTGGTCGCGACGGAAACTAGGAGATTCAGGAGAACTCTTGCCGTCGGCTGCTCTGATAGTTTTCCTTCGTTTCTCCGATCGTAAATACTGGAGAAGTATCTTAACGAACGAGAAGAGAACCGCGCGAAATCTTTTCCGCATTAGTTATTTTTATTTGTTAATTATATAAAATGTTAACAATTGTTTCCAAGATGACGAAACAGCGCTAATACACATCATAGTCCTACTGAAAACGCATCGTCACGCATTGCATATATTTGATTCCACCGTGATCCGAGACTGGTCCTCCTAATACTTCGGCAAGAAGAAGTGACTGAGCTGTGGAATCAAACATAGCAATCGTGACAATTTAACGAACTTACAGCGTTTGGAGATCTTATGCATGTTACAAATTCCATTTGTACCGTTCACCAAGAGTGCCGGAGTACGCACCTGAAGGTTTATGGACCAAAATATACTAGTTTCGAGTCCCGACGATGTCGGAATTTCGTTTCGTCCCGACGAATTCTTGAGGCCAGCCCCCATTCACCGATCATTTCAGTGGACTTTCATACGATCGGTCTCTGACGGATGCCGGAGAAGTGCCTTCGGGTACGGGACACGGCGCTTGCAAAATAATTCCTATCCTCACTCAGATACTCGTATTGCCCATCATCATGCTCAAGAAAAGACTTCATCAAGCACGCGAAAGTCAGTCCAAGCTCGTAAATGAACTGTTGAACCATAGGAAGAATTTCACGGAATTGAACTTACACGATATTCTGTTGTTAAACTCTTTACTCTACATCAGAATCTTCTTTCAGGGTAATGGCTGGTATTGGGAGCTCGAGAGTTGTTTGTTGCGATGAGGTAGCTGAAGATTTGTAGACCAAGACATTATCCGTATACGAAGGAATATCAAAACAGAGGTCGATTGCTCTGATCGGTCTCTTAAGATCAGTTTCAGGTAGTGGCAGGTGTAGTTACCTCAACAACGGGTCACTACCCGCGCCCCACGCAGAAGCTCATCTAATTTGAATTAGAATATTGTGTGCCGATCTCTTCACTACGCCACAGTAATTTTTTGCGGTGTTGCTGCGAATATGTGCAGCTAACTCAACGTTTCGTATTAAACAGCGCGTCCATAATGACATGTGAAAAAGTGACGGCACCCTACGCGTATTACGAGAGTTCACATGGGCGGCCCTTCATTATGCGTAAGCGCGCGTGCGAGTGCGAGGGCGTGCAGATGGATGAGAATGGCTGCGGCCTTGTGCGTGCCGCGTGTGAATATGGCGGCGGAGAATGCGTTCGCGGCACTTTGTGACAATAGCCTGACAGACGAACGGCAATGAACATACAGCAATGCAGTGCATGGAACACTAGGAACTCGCAGAGTGAAAGTGCGTTGCACAGTATGTATTCACAATTGAAATGACATGGTTTTCTCTCAAGTGGAGAACAATGCGATTGCATTTCATTTCACTTTCAATTACTTTTAATAATCTTAATAGTTATCTATATCATTCTGTGTTGGCGGATATCGAAGAGAGCATTTCAATAACATGTCTTATTTCAGAATCAAAAACTGCCTCTCTCAGGAATCTTGAATGCGTTCTATCGCTCTCATTGCGCGCAATTCACTTTTTTTCAAAATATTTCGTAACGATCAACTTATTCTTTTCGCTAAGGAAGCTTCTTTCCTGCGTTGTTTGTGTGTGTATATATGTGTATGTGTCCGTGTTTATGCTGATTGTTTACATTTACTTTAGAGATGTAATCGCAAACAATTCAGTGATACAAGACCATGGTTTTTCTGCAGGTGATATCATACTATGAGTGACTTTATTTTTATTTCCTCTAGCGGTTTTCCCCTGCCTCTCTGTCGCCCACCGTATCACAGTCTCCACTGTCTCTCTCGCAGCCCGTTGTGCTGCTCTCGCCGATGCATTCCATCGCCATCATCCCCTCTCATGCACGGCCTTGGCGGGCTACCTGGGCGCGCTCCCGGAGGCCACGGTCCCCGATCCACTGCCCACTGGCGCACAATCGATGCACGATGGGGCGGGAGCGGAAGTGGCCGGGCGCGGAGGTTGGAACGGTGGGAAGAGAACGGTGCAGAGGGGAGCGGGGTGCAGAGGGTAGGAGAGGCGCGGAGGCGTGGCGGGGCAGGGAGGGCGGGGCGCGGAGGTTGGAACGGTGCAAAGGCGGGACGCAAAGGAGGGCGGAGCACGGAGGGATTCGGGCGCGGCGCAGAGGCGGGGTGAGGCGGGGCGGAGTGTGGAGGGGTGGATCGGAGTGGGGAGGGGTGAGGCGGGGTGATGCGCTGAGACAGGGGCAGGCGCGGAGACGGAGTGAGGCGCGGAGGAGGTGAGGGATGTGGGTCGGAGGCGTGACGGGGTGCGGTGGTTGGAATGGTGTGAAGCCGAGGCGCAGAAGAGGGCGGGGTGGGGAGGGTGCGGGGTGCAGAGGCGTGGGAAGGCGCGGAGGTGTGGCGGGGCAGGGTGGGCGGGGCGCGAAGGGAGGGCGGGGTGCGGAGGGAGGGCGGGGCACGGAGTGGGCGGGGCGCAGAGGCGGGGTAAGGCGCAGAGATGGTGTGGGGTACGGTGGCGTGACGGGGCATGGAGCGGAGGGTAGGCGGGGCGCGGTACGGATGGGAAGCGGAGCGTGGAGGGGGCGGGGCCCGGAGGGTGGGGAGGGCGAAAAGGCGGTTTAGGACGCGGTCGCCGAGGCGGGATGCGGAGAGGGAGCGGGGCGAACGGGCGTTGCGAAGAGCTGGGGAGAATGGGTGGAGCGTGGGGAAGAGGCGCGGTGCAGGGAGGGCGGCCGCACGCGTCCGCTGTCCCAATGCAAATTAATATTTTAACGCTGGCGCTCGCCCCTCGCCCCGACGGTCCGCCGTCCCCCCGAAACAGCCACGTCCGGGCCGGCGGCCGAGCGATCATCAGCGCCCTATAAAACATACAGAAGAGCAGCGCCGCAGCTGCGAGCTGCGCAGGCGGATCGGGCTGGGCCTGTAGAACGCGCGTGCGAGCTGAATGTGCAGTTTAGTTGTTACAGTGGAGGAATTAATTAGATGACAATTGTCCAGGGGCGATTCGTAGCGCGTTAGCTTTTCATCACTGGCTACCGGAGCCGTGGATGTTCTGGGTGCAAAACGAATTGCACTAGTTTACACGGGGCTATCTCTGTTTATCTCACTGTTATTCCACACCATTGCTCTAGGCCATTATTAACATTTACTCGTTTCATCATTCGCATTATTTCGGTGATAACAATTCGGCGAAAGGAATGATTTAGTGAAAGTGAATGTTATGGCTCTGTCTATATATTAAATACTTTCCCTTGGAAAATATGTTTTAAATAATGTCTCCAAATGTGTACATTTCTTCCCTTAATTACAAGTCTAGTTCTTAACACTATATTACAATACTAGAATGTATTAGTTATGTAATGATTACATGGTTATGATATGATAAAAATATTCTTCCAGTAAGGGTTAAAGGGAGGCAATTCAATTTCATTCAATTTGGATCGGTCAGGATTTAAACTCTGGTATCCGCAGGTGGAAAACAAACTACTTCGTTTTGTCGCTAAGTGCTATACCGTTACGAGACGCGCAATGATGCACATTTCGTGGCGGCACGTGGCATGTTGTGTTATGGGGTACGTAGCTGGGAGATATATTTACTGGCGTGGCGAGTCGGGTCGGGTGGTATGGAGGCTGAGGATGGCTTGGCGTGTGGTAGGACTTCTGTTGTTTTTGTGACAAAGGAGTCATTGCAGGGAATTGTGAGGACCGGGGAGTCGGATCGGATCACGTTGAGTCGGGTCCGGGGTAGGTAGGGGAGTGGCGGGGTTCATGTTATGCATGTAGTGGTGGCATGTGTAACCTTCCTTCGAGTGCCGGAGCGGAAGCTCGGTGGGGCGGGGCCGGGCGCCTTGGAAGGGAGAACAATTCATTGCCAAACTACAAGTCATTGACCACCATAGTAGCCACCCGTTGTAGTATATGCTACTCATTCGGCTGATCATAGGGACAAGTATCTGGACGCAACAACAAATTTCGTGCACAAACTCGTACAGCACTGAAGCTTTTTAGAAGACCCGATATCTTGTTACCATCATCTGCGGAGGAGGTCAGAGCAAAAGATTGATTATATTTTCGTGTTTCCGGGCGCGTCAACTGCTTTGGTCATTAGTCCCGTTAGTGTAGTGCATGTTTGTTCTCGGGAGATGGCAGTGATCTTCCCCCGCTGAATGGCGAGATCCGGCGCCGACCTACCGTTGGCTAGTGGGGTTTCCCCTAACCACCTACCGGGCTACAACTCCTACCAGCGGGGCACCGCCCCAGCCGGGACGGGCTCTAAGCTCCTGACCGGTCTCCCGGAATATGTGGTAGTGTAGTGCATGTTAGTGTAACTGTGTGTAAGGGGAGAGGATAGGACAAGGAAGAGGAAGGAAAGATCGCGCGCGGTCCGTGGCCCGTTTTGGTAGGGTACTGCTCCGGCATTCGCCTGGTGTTGATCGGAGAAACCACGGAAAACTACCGATCAGAGCAGCCGGCCGCTAGAATTCTCCTTTAGACAGCGACTGAATTCGACCTAGCTGAAAAGCTAGTGTCGAAAATCCTGCCGCCGTCAGGACTCGAACCTAGGACCTCCCGGTCAGAGGCGCTGCAGTGACATCAGTTGATGCACTGAGCCACCGCTTCCGGTCGGAGCAAAGGAGGATTCGCAGGTGTTAGCGGTTGTGAGCGCGGCGGGGGCCCCATTGCTGCTTGTTTTCATCGCCAGTCTGGATCCCTCTTTCAACTCCACAGCACCACCCTAACAGTCTTTCCGCGTGTTTGTGTTTGGATGTCGGTCTTTCGAACCTGGGTTATGTTGCGACTCTGTTTTCCGCGAGTCCAATTGCGACTCCTCTGCACAAGTCTTTGATTGTGGGTATATCTGCTGAGCAGAAGACTGCTGACTGTGTTGGACTGCGTTGTAGTGGCGGCTCGGCTCTATAAAAAGCAAACTTGTGCTATTTTTGGTTCGTGTAATGTAAATTGAGTTGGTCTTGAGGGGAAAAAGGCGCGCTCTCACTAAATATCAGTGTTATTGCTAGAGACCGGAAAAATATGTAGTATGAAATATCAAAATATGTACATAAATATGTAATGAAAACAGTGAGAATATGTAAAAATATGTAAAATCGGATATAATATGTAATATTAAAATACAATAATTATTAAACAGCTTTACCTAATACGAAATTACATTTATCAAAAATTTCCTGAACAAATTTTAAAAATAATACAAATATTTTAAGAATCATTAGAAGAGCATACGTTGATATACATTTTGCACCATACAACTTTCCCGTCAGTAATAAAATGCTGAATTGCTACCCAGGACGATAGTTTAGCAACCAGACTACATGCAATAGCTCTCCTACAAACTGGCGATATCTACGACCAGCATACAATCGCTTCAGCGTGCAGCATTCTCGGAAATTTAGGTTAAAGATCACGAAATTCGACGTGAGTAACGCTTTTCCTACGTAAAGGGTAAAATACACTCGCTCGCACTTCCGCCACTGAGATAACTGAAGCAGGCGCACCGGACTGGAAGAACATCCGACAGCATCTTAACGTAGCGCATCTCGATTCGACAGCACTCAATAATAATGTAGGGGAAAATTCTGATTTTTTAAAAACTCTTCCTTTTATAAAAAATGTATAACTTAGGAGAAAATTGATGAAATGGAACATATTTTGTGAAAATAGCAAAATATGTGAAATATGTAATATAGTACTCAATAAGTAAAAATATATAACGAAACAATTTGATATTTGGTTAGAAAGGCGACGATTTGCCAAGATTAAAGTTTTGAGAACGGTAAGTAGAATTACAAAACAAAATGTAATTACCAAAAAATCCGGGCTCTAATGATTACTCTCTAGTGAGAAACTTTAAAGAGCTGCAAACAACGTCAAAGAAGGAATGATGTAGAAGAAAGGAAGAAAGGTCAAGCGTCAAGGAAGGAAGTGTTCGCTTATCAGTAGGACCCGGATAATTATGTACTAAAACTTGGGAAAATATGTACATGTATGTACAGAAATATGTACTAAAAAGCTAAAAATATGTAACATTAACTATCATTATATCAGTAATTTTTTATTCAATTACTTTTATAGAAGTATATAGTCTCTAGTTATTACTGTTGAGAGGTACAGTAAGTAACTGATCTATAGGAAGACATTCATGAAGGTTTACCGTGAACTTCAGAGTTTAGACTCTTGCGAAGACGACAAAGCGCAGGTAGACAATAGAACCTTCGAAAGTACAGTATGAGTGTGCCAAGTATGTGATCTAAGCATGCCGTATTTCTTCAGACGTTTGCAAGGTTTACTCTGGAGTTCAACAGGGTTTATTTTCAGTCAACATGAACAGGAGCAGTTCAAAAGGACGTTGAGTGAGGTCAATGTTTGCAGGAACTGGAAATGTTTGGTAAATCTTTTCTCAGCTGTTAAAGTACAGGCACATAATGTTCCTTCCTTTGACATCCACTAGGCAAAGATAAAATGATGCAGGTACGTATGATTGAAAATAAGGGACGGCGTGGATAACTGTATAATTATTGGTGTTCCACTATATAAAAGTTGTGTCGTATTGTAATGCTTACATCCCTGGACAGTATTGAAGTAAATACAGAGTGTGCGGATGTCCGGTTTTGTTACGGCTAGACCACTTCCGGTGCACCACTCGAGACGTACGACACTGCAGCGCCTCTAACCGGTCCCAGGTTCGAGTCCTGACGGCGGCAGGATTTTCGACACTAGCTTTTCAGCTAGGTCGAATTCAGCTGCTGTCTGGAGGAGAATTCTAGCGGCCTGCTGCTCTGATCGGTAGTTTTCCGTGGTTTCTCCGATCAACCCCAGGCGAATGCCGGAGCAGTACCCTACCAAACGGGGCACGGACAGCGCGCTATCTGTCCTTCCTCTTCCTTGTCCTATCCTCTCCCCTTACACACACACTTACACTAACATGCTCTACACTACCACATATTCCGGGAGACCGGTCGGGAGCTTAGAGCTTGTCCCGGCTGGGGCGGTGCCCCGCTGGTGGGAGAGTCCTGGTTAGGGGGTAACCCCACTAGCCGACGGTAGGTCGGCGCTGGATCTCGCCATCCAGCGGGGGAAGATCACCGCCATCTCCCGAGAAAAAACATGCACTACACTAACGGGACTAATGCCCATAGCAGTTGACGCGCCCGGAAACATGAAAAAATCAATCAATCAACCGAGACGTATGAGGAGTCAATCGACGCATCTAGGATTCCTGATGGGGAACTAATAATTTGTTTTCGGATCCGGTCGTAAGATTTAAAGAAATTTCCAAAAACGGGATTTTTGCGTGTTTTGCCGCTGCAATCTTCGTGAGTAAGCCGGGAATTAAACCAATGTCGCTCAAATACATCTATGTAGGTAGTGTTGATTAAATTCTAGTACCCAAAGGTTTTTCGCTCAATCCTCCATAATTTTCTTTCACGACGTTGTCCATACTGATGTTGACATCTTTAAGAGAACAAGTGAAGTTATTTGACAAGTAAATCGCGCGGCATATTTCATTTTAATTTTTATCCGTTTATCCGTATCCTATAACCATATTTAAAAAAATGTAAAAACCTACGAACAGTATTGCCTTGGAGCTTATTAAATTTGAGGAATTTCAATTGAATGAGAAAACAAAACTGTGAATAATGTCAGGGAATTAATAAAAGTTCTCAGGTTCGTCATCGCACTTTTACGTTCCTAAGTGTGCAAATACCGATTTTCGAATGAACGTGACCCAGAACGTATTCCTATTAAACGTAACTAACATCTTTTTTGCATAAACATACAAAGCAGTCGCCTTTTAATGTTTTTATAGATTCGCATACAAAACGATTAAAAGAGCAATTGCAGAAGAAGAAGTGAACACCAATTAGACTGAGTTTGTGGAGTTTTAATCTTTTACAAAATTAGGGGAGAAAAATATGGAAGTGTTAAGCACATCCGGGGATGAACCAATTGTAGTTGCAGATTTTGCGACAGAATTTTCGGAACTAATTGAGAATAGTCTTATATTAGGATTAGAGAATAAACCAGAACCACAGTTTATAGGTGATTGTACATTATTGTGCATATTAGCAAAAATTGTAGAAAATGTAGCTGTACTAAACTCGAATTATTCGCGTATTCAATACCTGCAAGTATTTTTACGGCGATTATAACTTTGAAATTGCAATTTTAGCAGTTTATATCCTGTATGGAGGTAACGTACAAGGCCATTGGGTGTTGGGAACCTTCCAGGGGGAGTATAATATTATCAGCTACTACGATTCATTGGTAAGCCCAATGCTAGAAACTGAAAGATATTTGAATAAAGCTACGCATGAAAGAAATGAAGTATGAAAGAAATTTTAAACACATGAAAATACTTTTGAAACAGTTTACAACGTCGGCGACGCCACTTCAACTAGTTTTATACTATTTTAAGTGTGACATCTAATATTAAGAAATACGCTCGATATTATATCTTCCAGATTAATGAAACGACGTTGGATATTATACATCAGTCACTTTTTGATAGAGTAGAACTCTTTGGGAGTGAAGCAGGCTTCGCACTACATCCCTTTTAAATGTTCCTCGACGAGAAGCAAAAAAGAAAAAAAAAATACACACTAGGATTTTGACAACTACAAATACTGTTGGCAACTAAATTTTCTAGCCAATTTAGGAAATTACTTTTGTGAAGAGTAGCAATTCCATAGACCTTGTATTTCCGGAAGGGAGAAATCTCAATTATTGGATACAACGACAGCAACAAGGCCCAACGGACCGTGCCGTCCCCTTCTGCGGGGAGAGATTGTTTCGATTCTTCTTGTGGCTCTCGCGGGAGCCATCTGAGAGCTTAACGTCCTTTGCTCAATTTCCAGCACCGATAAGTAGCGCCAGAGGTCATTCCATTTACTATGATCATACTTATATCGTATTGGTTGCTAGTAAGAAGGAACTTCGTTCATTTTGGTCGAAATTGTTGCAGAATTACAACGTTGATGTACAGTATGTGAATTTAAGTAGTTTTTGTTAGTACTTTAGTATGTGAATTTAAGTAGTTTTGTTAGAACTTTGTGAGAGTAGTGAATGTAATTGAGATTTAAAATCGCAAATAATATAATTTGATTGTATGTATCATAAAACTATAGTCTTGTGGTATAAACATAACATTCTTTTTTATTAGAACCTGCCTTTCACTTCATTGAATTTAAGGAAACATTGTATAACAATCAGGTTTCATCGTTGATCGAACAAAAGGTCATTATGTTCTCGTGGAGAGACAGTAAGTGGAAGTGAAAAGGGCATTGATTAATGACCCTCGAAAGTTGGAAGTGATGTATTTTTAAAGGCAAGGGTCATTTGTTTGAAGTGTATAAACAGTTCATATGAGACGGTCATTAACTGGATCAGATGAAGTCTTTAAACCAAGGTCCAGATTGTCTTCCCTCCATTACAGAGTTCGGAGTTTACGAGCTCAGTACTCTCCATGATAACTCTGTGAATTTCTGGCGATTAAACTAGTTATTACGTCAAAATTCTGTCAGCGCGGGAAGCTGGAAAGCGACAAAACGACGAGAAGGTTGAGGGTGTAGGAGTGAATGCCGTGGGAGGATGAGGGGAGGTAGGGGATAGGAAGGAGGGAAGGTGCGTGGCGAGGAGAGGCGAGTGCTATTGAGAAACGGCCGAAGGTTAATGCGGCCGTCGACGTGTGCCCTGCCCGCCGCCCTTAGGCGATAAATCGCGGCGGTCGGTCCAGCTGCGCCCGCACCCCCAGGCCCGTCACATCCCACGTTTTACCGCCCTTCTCTTGCCCTTCATCCCTTTACCTTCCCAGTCATGCCTCGCCTCACTCTGTCTGGACCCTCCCTGCCGCGCTCCAATCTATCTCCATCTCGCTTCGCGTAGTTTTTCCGCTTGCCCCTGCCCCGATCCGGCTTGCCCGTCCTGCCCTGCCCCTCACCGTCTCTCCATTTCCCGCCCCGCCCTTTCCTTTCCCACCCCATTTAATCTCTTCTCTTCATTTCCCGCCACGCCCTTCCCTTTCCCACCGGTAGCGGTAGCTCAGTGCATCAACTGATGTCACTGCAGGGTCTCTGATCGGGAGGTCCTAGGTTCCACTCCCGACGGCGGAAGGATTTTCGACACTAGCTTCTCAGCTAGGTCGAATTCAGCTGCTGTCTGGAGGAGAATTCTAGCGGCCGGCTGCTCTGATCGGTAGTTTTCCGTGGTTTCTCCGATCAACACCAGGTGAATACCGGAGCAGTACCCTACTAAACGGGCCACGGATCGCGCGCGATCTGTCCTTCCTCTTGCTTGTCCTATCCTCTCCCCTTACACACACACTTACACTAACATGCACTACACTACCACATATTCCGGGAGACCGGTCGGGAGCTTAAGAGCTTGTCCCGACTGGGGCGGTGCCCAGTTGGTGGGAGAGTCCTGGTGAGGGGGAAACCCCACTAGCCGACGGTAGGTCGGCGCCGGATCTCCCCATCCAGCGGGGGAAGATCACCGCCATCTCCCGAGAAAAAACATGCACTACACTAACGGGACTAATGACCGAAGCAGTTGACGCGCCCGGAAACACGAAAAAATCAATCAATCAATCAACTTTCCCTTTCCCACCCCCTTTTATCTCTTCTCTTCATTTCCCGCCCCACCCTTTCCTTTCCAACCCCCTTTAATCTTGTCTCATTTCCCGCCCCGCCCTTTCCTTTCTCATCCCATTTAATCCCTTCTCTTCCTTTTACCGCCCCGCCCTTTCCTTTCACACCTTATTTAATCTCTTCTCTTCCTTCCCGCATCTTGCATCGCCTTCTTTCATCATCTCTCGTGTCCAACCAGTCGCGGTCATTTTCGTACACCATGAAATGATTCTCGTACACCTACGTCATGCTGCACCTCGCCTTGACCCATTACTCCCGCCGTGCCCCGCTTCTCCCCGTCGCGTACCATATATCCCCGCCACGATCCACTTCCGTCCATGGTATCCGAATTCTTACCAACTGGAACCCCTACTCACCGCCTCCTCACGCTTATTCCCCTCCTCGACATGCTCCTCCCCGCCACGACCATTACTCCTTGCCTTACCGCGGCGATCCCCGCTCCGCCATTCCCAAATTCCAATCCTATTTCACCCTCCTCTTCTCCAGCCTGCCCCGCATCCGAGTCCCTCCCAGCCCCACTCTGGCTCCCATCTGTCAGGCTTGTCGCTGTGCAACCCGGAATTCGCCCCCGCAGGTCCTCAGGTGTTGGGAAATGAGACGCGCCCGCCGAATTGCACCCACATCGGGCGCCACTGTCGACGGCGGCGAGGCCCGAAGACAAACTGCGGGTTGCGTCTTTAGTGTGCTTCTAACTCGAAACCTTCAGCGTGTCTCTAATGTCAATAGCGTTTGATAAATAACTGTTCGCTTCAAACAGTAAACATTATTCATTAAATTGTTCTTCCACGATTAGCGTTACCACGGGAAAACTCTACTTCGTTTTAATTTTTTCAATTTTCAATCTTAAGTCACGGCATTTATGAGAATTAAATGTTTTCTAAAATAACCCTTAAATTTGTTTTGCGGGTCAATCTTGGGATATGTGGAATACGTTTTCGATGCCCGGAATGTTAATATTTATATAACGAACGACTTGAACGGAAGTTATTTTCTGGGTCGTTCTGGTGCCCGCTTTCTATTTTCCTCTCTGATTGCTTTTCTGTTCAAGAAATGTCTCTAAAGAGAAAAGGGAGGTAAAGCCTCAATCAAAATGACTGTCCCTAACGGAGATGGAAGAAAATCCTCACATAATCCCTGTGGCGCTTGAACCCAAGCTCTCGGCGAGATCCGCTGCGCCTCGCTCGTGCAGGTATTTCCTCCGCAAATTCCTTAAAGGGAAGGAGTGCGTTAAGTCATCTCGCACAGCAACGTGGACTTACTTCAGCAGACTCAAAATAGGTAATTTACGAAGGTTATGAAAACGATGAATATGTAATTGTTATTTACATTGATTGATTTTTTTCGTGTTTCCGGGCGCGTCAACTGCTTCGGTCATTAGTCCCGTTAGTGTAGTGCATGTTTTTTTCTCGGAAGATGGCGGTGATCTTCCCCCGCTGGATGGCGAGATCCGGCGCCAACCTACCGTCGGCTAGTGGGGTTTCCTCCTAACCAGGACTCTCCCACCAGCGGGGCACCGCCCCAGCCGGGACAAGCTCTAAGCTCCCGACCGGTCTCCCGAAATATGTGGTAATGTAGTGCATGTTAGTGTGAGTGTGTAAGGGGAGAGAATAGGACAAGGAAGAGGAAGGAGAGATCGCGCGCGATCCGTGGCCCGTTTTGGTAGGGTACTGCTCCGGCATTCGCCTGGTGTTGATCGGAGAAACCACGGAAACCTACCGATCAGAGCAGCCGACCGCCAGAATTCTCCTCCCTACAGCGACTGAATTCGACCTAGCTGAAAAACTAGTGTCGAAAATCCTGCCGCCGTCAGGACTCGAAACTAGGACCTCCCGGTCACAGGCTCTGCAGTGACATCAGTTGATGCACTGAGCTACCGCTCCCGGTTTATTATTTACGTAGAATCGACTTGTTTTGTAAATGTGAATTTTTATTATATACATTGTAAGAATGTGCACCAGAAATGGGTGATCTATCGTAAAACCGTTTCTGGAATTTTTCAGATATGCTGTGTATCTGACATATTAGTAAGTGTGGATTAATTTTGACAATATACACTAACGACGTATAAATGTTGTAAGTAGAATTTATTAATATTGATGTTTCAATGTGAATGTTCTAATAAAAAAATTATTCTGCATTTGAGTTTTAATGATCAAAAGTTCAAGTCCTCCCCCAACGACTACATTGAAGCTGGATCCTTTGCTCTCTCTTCTCAGTCACGCGTTTTAAAAAAATCAATAATGTTACGGACCCTCAAGGGAAAGATATTTTAATTTATCATACCGATCTATATGCTATTTATGACTAAATAACATAATTAAGGAATTAACTTAGCCAATAGGATCAAAAAATTCTTCCCGAATGTATTAAATCATTTAAAAAAATACTTTCAAAAATCGTGTAAAATTGCTATTTCATCCTCAAATTTTAAAAAAGGATTTCCAAATTTGTCTTATTTACATCTGTCAAAGATTCGAATATTCATTGAACACACCTTTCACGTTATACTAATTGATAAGTTACACATTCTTATTAGAGATTAGAATGAATAAAATTTCGTTTTCGAATATTGAACAAACGTTTCGAGATTAGAAAACGCAATTTTTCGTTAATCGAACCTTTCATTCCCATTTATATTCTCTTTATTCCCTTTGCTTTTCATAAAGTTTACAGCTGTTTATATCTCCCTTACTGTAATATACAAAACGGTTACGTACATCATAATACAAGAATACGAATTTCAATAATTTATTTTTACATAAAAAGAACAGTGGTGATATCTCATGAGTGAATTACAGTCAATTATCTGTCTCGGAATTAAACAATCCGTACACAATTGTACAGCACTGACAGGATTTTTTCTTAAAGAGGATTTTTGCACAATAGAATTCTGGGTGGCATGGAACTTCTGCCTAGTTCACAGTACCGCACCGTAATCTGTGGTTTTCAGTGTTTTCATCACATGTTAAGGCGTGATTTGTTTCTCATTCCATCACGTACCCCATCTAAATCATTGTTATCGCATTATTCACTCCTCATGATCACCTTTAACATCATTCGTACGCTGGGAGACAACTGAGGTCATCTTGGTCAAATGGAGGTCATAAAGGCGCAAACCTCTTCCCTTACCTTCACCCAAATCTTCTTCACTTGCCATCAACCTCATCACTAAAATTAAAGCTTTATGTTTTTATTTTGCTTAGGTTGTAAGTGGCAATGAAGAAATACTTTATTTGAAGGAAATGAAATATTATTAGGGGATTTAAGGATTCGGATTGGAGATACGAGTAATTTAGGAATCAACCCATCTCCATTAAAAATAACAAAAAACTTGCAGATATCAGAGGATTTCAAGGCAACTCTTGAGTATGGTTCGAGGAAAACGTGGATTTTGTAGATTTTGACCACCAATTATGAAAAACTGCTTTCCATCTGCGGAGAAGGGGCCGGGCTCAGGAAACAAAGCCCAGCAGGCTGTCCAACTGTGGCTGGCGCTCGCCAAATCAATTGCGTCTCGTTCGCCTCTCCTCCCGCGGGCACATTTCCTCAATCAAATGCCCCGCCCCCTCCCCTCCCCTTCCCATTCCCCCACCCCCGGGGCCCCGTCCCACACGACTGCACGCGTGGGAATCGGCACTGCGCGGATTCTCGGTGCTGATATGCGAAGGGCTACATCCAGAGCGGTGGCTCAGTGCATCGACTGATGTCACTGCAGCGCCTCTGACCGGGAGGTCCTAGGTTACACTCCCCACGGCGCGCCGATTTGCGACACTAGCTTTTCAGCTAGGTCGAATTCAGTCGCTGTCTGGAGGAGAATCGTAGCGGTCGGCTGCTCTGATCGGTAGTTTTCCGTGGTTTCTCCGATCAACCCCAAGCGAATGCCAGAGCAGTATCCTAACAAACGGGCCACGGACCGCGCGCGATCTTTCCTTCCTCTTCCTTGTCCTATCCTCACCCCTTACACATACACACACACGTGCCCTACACTACCACACATGCCGGGAGACCGGTCGAGAACGTATAACATGTCCCGGCTGTGGCGGTGTCCTGCTGGTGGGAGATACCTAGTTGGAGAAATTTCGCTAGGTCGACGGTAGGTCGGCGCCGGATCTCGCCATCCAGTGAGAGATCACCGCCACCTCCCGATGAAAAAACATGCACTTCATTTACGGGAATAATTTCCTCGTTAGTTGATGCGCCCGGAATTACGAACAATCAATCCATCCATCGACGGGCAAGAAGGTATCGTCCAGGCTGTGCGCTTTTACATGCATTTTTAAGTTGTAGATTGCTGGCGGTTACATTACAGACGTTACCACACATTTGCAGTGTTATGGACGATATGTTTGAAGACATTTTTTTAAAAATATACAACATACAATAACTTCTTTGAGTCTTACAATCTTACGTTTAACAATTTCAGTATTTGAGTTCTTACTTGAGTTATAACTGAACAACACGCATATAATTAACTCGAGACATTTTACCTTACTTGTAATTTTCGCCTTTGCATAGCTCACACACTCTCAACTTTCATAGTGTTTGTTGTTGTTGTTGTTGTTGTTATTTTTACTTGAATTCCTGGTCTTCCTGGAATTTTCACTAAAACACTTTCTAGGAAAAGCAGTTGCTATGAATCAGTTTTAGTACAACCGATAACGCAATAATTCCTCCCATTCATTTTTTTCTGAACTGGTGAATGTTTGGGTCAGTGATAGATAATCCACCATTTTCCATTACGTTTTTTGACAATAATGCCATAAAAGTTCACGTAGTTATGGCTTAACTACCTAGGTAATTTTAGACTATTACGATTCATTGGAATGTTACTGCTTTTTCCTTTTCAGTATATTAAATATTACAAGCTGACTTATTGTCACAAGCAGACATTATAGTAAGAGAATATGAATACATTATAAATGTTTATAATATTTTATTTTTCATTTTTTGCCTAAATTATTATAACGTGCATTGTAAGTCTTTCGATTAACATTGATTAAAGGACGTAAGTATAAAGAATATCGGTGCAGAACCTGGTATTGTCTTTATTTCTGCACCAAATAATTTCTCGACTATGGAAAATAAGGAGAGTTTTTTTTAATTTTCTTAAATAACTGTCACAATTGTAGTGTAATACTAAACTAAATACTAGTTAGATTTGTGGAGAGAAGAAAGTTATATTCTATAACGCAAGAATATTCCGGAGATGTTTTCCATTAGAGTACTTACAACAATGTATATTCAGATCCATGAGACACTGAATACATGATTTGAAATAGTAACAATGCTTTTTCCCTAGGAAAAGTAGCGTCATAAAACAGTGTTAGATACTGACATTAAGATTACAAAATTCCTTTGTTGGTGAAAAGATGTAGTTGGAAAAAACTGGTAATGCCCACAGTTATGTAACCTTCCCTTGCAAAGTCTGGATAAGAAACGAACTAAAATCAACGCTAATCAGCTGAAAATGAATGTTTTTAATTTTTTTCTATATTATAAATTAGAGAATGAATGTTTCTAATTCTTTATTGCAAAGTATGTCAGCAGTAAGAGCTGAGAGTTTACACTGCCGGAGCCGTGCCGTCCATCACGAACCTTGCGTTATGAAAAGATTGCATTTAACAACGTAATGCGTTGAGTCAAAAATCGTAACGTTATTTTGGTAAAGTTGAAAATTAATTTACTTCTACCTCAAATGTTAATTATTAATACTGTATCTGTTAATAATTAACTTCTTAAATTAATTACTGAAACGAACGTATAATTAAGAAATGCAAACACTTCATGACAAATGAAAATTCAAACTCTTACGGCACAGATTTTTGTATTCCAAATTCCGTAGTTTGAGCCCTCAATGTTTTTGTAGCATTTTTATTAAGATTTTGGTACGGGTTATTTACAATCGAGACGGTCTCCGGGGTACATCGACAGGACAAAAACCTATGAAAGAGATGGCTTACGGGCTACATGTGAGGGGGAGAGGAGGCTGTGTCTCATCAGAATCATCATCAATATGAGGTGCGGAGGGTTCCGGAGATCAGAAATGGATTGGGGTGAGCGGGCAGGATGGAAATCCTTGAAAGCCTAAAGGGCGAGCCGATCACAAATCCAAACCAATCCAATTAAGATATTTGAAGTAAACAAAAAAAGACTTCGCTAAATAACGACCATTCTGGAATTAATGTGTATATGTTTTGCAAACTCTTCTATTGGTTCAACCGTAAACTAGGTTTCCTGAGGATTTATCGATTTACGATTCATTTAATGTGAAAATTTATTCCCTGGTGGTACACGTTAGCACTAGCATTACATTTAATCCCAGAGTACATTGCTGTAGATATGTAATTCTGTGATCTAAAGCTACAGTCGTATTCACGAGGAACCCGAGGTAATGCATTTGACGGCTGTAATGCCTTTTCTTACGACCGCTATTTCCGAGACTGCGCTAGCTCACAGAGCTCTGTTCCAATTGCCAACTGTACATGGACGTGAACATGGCTCCGATGTGGCAGTCAGTCTCGTTAATGGTCTTTGTTTCATCCATTTTATGTGAATTTGTACAAATTAATTGCAGCGTTGGTGCCAGCAATCTCGACCTATTTCGACCGCATTGAGTCGAAAGGAGGCAATAAAAGACGAACTGATTGCGAATGTAAAGACTGTTTTAGTTAGAAAAACTCTTATTCGTTGTTACGTGCTTATGCACTTGAGCTGAACTACTCGTGCTTACGAGACAGTTTAATTGTTAAATAAATATCCTAGTTTAATAGGTAGTCCAAATGGATAGTTTACTTGCACGCTCCCCATACGAAAGAGACAACAGGTAGCAATGAACAAAATACACTATGTTTGGAATTCAGATTGCTTCTTCGCCCACGCATGTCGAGACAGACACTGACAACACATTGCTGTTCTTCAATTACAATTACCCCCCCATTCTGTCTCTGTCTGTCTGTCTGTCTGTCTATCTGTCTGTCTGTCTGTCTGTCTGTCTGTCTGTCTGTCTGTCTGTCTGTCTGTCTGTCTGTCTGTCTCTCT
This sequence comes from Teleogryllus occipitalis, assembly GCA_011170035.1. NCBI lineage: Eukaryota > Metazoa > Arthropoda > Insecta > Orthoptera > Gryllidae > Teleogryllus > Teleogryllus occipitalis. The sequence goes on from BLKR01003798.1 coordinate 104,974, forward strand.
CTTTCTTTCTCTTCGCTCTGGCTTAGAAGCCTTAGGGCACCAATTGATGTCACTGCAGTTCCTCGGTCTGGGAGTGTAAGGTCCTGGGTTTTGAGTCCCGACGGTGGCAGAATTTTTGACACTAGCTAACTAGCTAGCTAAGTCGAGTTCAGACCCAGTTTTCCGTGGTTTATCCGGTGAACACCAGGCCGGAGCGGTACCCTAACACATGCGCGCGATCTTTCCTTCTTCTTCCTTGTATCCTCACCCATAACGCACACTTACACTTACATGCACTACACAACCACACATGCTAGGAGGCCGGTCGGGAGCTTAGAGCTTGTACCGGCTGGGACGGTGCCCCTCTAGTGAGAAATACCTGGTTGGGGAAAACTCCGCAAGCAGATGCGAACGTCGCTGCCGGATCTTGCTATCCAGCGGAGAAAGATCACCATTACCTTCAGCAATAAAAATGCACTACACTTACGGGACTAATGTCCTTAGCAGTTGACGCGCCCGGGAACACTAATAAATCCATCAATTCCAACCTCTTCCTTGTCTAAGTCATATACTCAACTATCCAAATACCGGATAACACAACTGTTGATGTTCAAATCCCTTGTATCAAATATCTGAGGGGACAGCAAATGACGAATCACATTCAACTCTGCAAAATGTCAAGCTAAACATTTGTCTTCGCACAGACCCCCTTACCTCCTCCGTTAGCATACAACTTTACATCCGTCATACGGATACCATCCAACGCCTCAGTCAAATACATCGGAGCCCTCTTTGATCGCCGCCTTACTTAGAAACCTCACATCCTCAAAGATTACCTTAACTACTCAAAGAATTCACTAACTCTTTTTCCATTGTATGGCGATCGTCTCCCCTCCAAATTCATACCGGCACTCTACTCTTCAAAGAGATGATCAGCCCCATGTATAGTAATTATAAATAAATATGTACATAACCCCGTCTTTGTTTTTCACTCACATCACAACGTCACACTAGCCTGCAACGGGTAGCCTGAACGGGTATGCGTCAGTGGCGGTAAGTGGGTTGCCAATTAAAAGGGGCGGCATGCATGTCCGAAGAATCACATATATTTTACCTCCTCAAAATATTTCTTGAACGATAAAAACTATAGCATATAGTGTACAACTGATTTGCACGAATAGGAATTTTAATCCTTGTCTAAGGCATATTATTGATAACGGAAGGGGTAGTTGTGATCGCGCGAAAATAAGAGATTTTTAAAACGTATTTCTAGCAAATATATAAGTATTTTTGTAATATAACGGTAGGAAAAGAATAATCTTCCACAAAAAAAATTATTAAAAAACTGTCAGTTACAGCCGCTTACGTAACTATCGAGTTCATAATAGTATTTATGAAATCATTTTAAAGGGTCTGTATTCTTAGCTTAGTTATTACGCGCCCACTCTGCCAAACAAAAAAACCCTAATAGCAGTACGCTGCCCCCACCCCACTTCCAGTAGCCCCACTCCTCCTCAAGCTTCCATTGCCTCGAATGCACCAGCTACGGACGGACTTGCCATAGTCCATGAAGCGGCCCATTCCAAAAACATTAATCTTTCGCTTAAGCGGACACACAAATCTAAATTCGTCCTCAGAATTGCGCTGGTGGTGTGCACAAATTGCACGAGTCGATTTATTGCGAGTTTAATACTTCCTGCAACTTTTCCCGAGGTTCGTTTTTCTGGGTAGGGCGCCACCTAGGCGCAGCTGCCACTGATATACGTGCACTCGTGTCAGATGGAGCCACGGATAAACATGAAGTTTTGTTACAAACCGGTATAACGACGGGGAGCGGTAGCTCAGTGCAGCGCCTCTGACCGGGAGGTTCTTTTCCGTGGTTTCTCCGATCAACACCAGGTGAATGCCGGAGCAGTACCCTACTCAACGGGCCACGGACTGCGCGCGATCTGTCCTTCCTCTTCCTTGTCCTATCCTCTCCCCCCCCCACACACACACCTACACTAACATGCACTACACTACCACATATTCCGGGAGACCGGTCGGGAGCTTAGAGCTTGTCCCGGCTGGAGCGGTGCCCCGCTGGTGGGAGAGTCCTGGTTAGGGGGAAACCTCGCTAGCCGACGGTAGATCGGTACCGGATCTCACCATCCAGCGGGGGGATGATCACTGCCATCTCCCGAGAAAAAACATGCACTACACTAACGGGACTAATAACCAAAGCAGTTGACGTGCCCGGAAACACGAAAAAATCAATCAAAAAAACGGCAGAACGGCTACAGAAACGCATGTAATGTTGGTACAGAGACAGCGCCGGCCGATTGGTCCGAGTGGGTAGTTGACCCTGGTGGGGGACCCACTCCCCTCCCTCACCCACCAAAAATGTATATGGAGAACAATACAAAACAGTTTTTTTTCAAATTGTCTTGTTTATCATTAAATTATCACGTTTATTTTATGTCACTTCAGGAGTTCAGTTTTGTAACGGAAAAGCAGAGCTGCGCTTTGCATTTTTTATTTAAACTCTATCAACAATTTTTCCAAATAGATTTTGTCGGTCATGTCACCATAATCACGTAAAATCGCAATACTGTTGATTCGATCTTGCAACATAGTTGATTTTGAGTCGGCGCAATACCGAGAAACTTCGCTCATTTCTGGAATTTGACGTTTATGGAATATTTCTCTCACCCCAAATTCCGAATGAGGAATTTTACCCACTCGGAATTTTTGGTGTGTGTACCAAACACATATTAAACGCCTGGCCTGTGCACGTTTAAACGTTTTCGGGAGAAAAATGCTTTCAACAAGTGCGCCGATAGTTAACATCGAGCGCGTGGAACAGATGCCGTAGTAGAATCGCCACCCGCCTCTTCGTTGAATATGTGAGAAGTGGGAATTACCAAAGACATTGTTAACTCCATCGTTTACCAATAGTTAACAGTAAACGCAAGATCAGTTCCTATATTGTGTCGCACTCATTGACCGTTGATCAGAGGGAAACATACAAACTCACTGCTGGAGATTTCATTGACACGTGTGACCACAATCCAACCTTCAATCCAACCTCAAATCATTGCCACATATCATAAGAGGAGGTGTTACCAGTTCGTGCACGAGTCCAAATGACAATCAATGCAATTATGCTCACCGGCGACCAGTCCAGAATAAAGACACCCTTGCTTGTATGTTTCGACAGAAACGCCAGGATCCACCACAAATTTTTGCCCGAAGGAAAAGGCAACAATGGCAAATTCTACAAAACTCATTTGAAGTGCTCAATGCTGCGTATCGTTGCAACGAGTTCGCTCCCATTTGTACAGGGCCAGAAAGATCAGCGTACCGATATCAGTACCAGTGTCGGCCGGTACGGAATTCTATTGGTGGTGCCAGTTAGTAATGCGACATCGATAACAAAACATCAGTTGACAATTATCGATATTCAAAATTAAAACATCGATGTTAATAAAGTATCGATCAAAAACCACCTATGTTTTTAAACAATGACGCGATGTCTTAAAAGTGGTTTAGTAATCTCTGAAGAATTAGAATTTTGTTGCCCATGAATTTTATTTTAGTGACCGTTTTATTAATTTATAATGAAGATTAAATTGAAAACAAAAAAGAGAGCAAATAAAAATTCTCAACCTAAAAGCCTGAGCGCTCACAGTAATCTCAAGAGATCACAGCTTCGTGAGTTCGCCTTACGCCTACGGCATACGCCGCCTCTCCATCTGCGAAACACCAGGGCATCGGGGTCATCGTGAGCGAGAGATAGCCTGCTTTATAAAGATAGTGCTATTGGCGCAATCTGTGGAGCAGTACGTGAACTACTGTGCCACTTTTCCCTGGCACCGTGTGATACATAAGAGACGTATAGAAACCAATTCAGCGATCTTAATACAGGGTTAAGTGGGCAGGCATAGCGCGAATCATTAGGTGGCTCAGAGGTTCAGGAGAAAGCTGTCAGATAGCATTACGCCCTGAGCGTTTGAAGAGAATATTGATGGAGAATCGAATGACTACTCGGTCATTCAAATGAAGTACTATAAAGAACAATGTTTTGAAGAAGTGATACATATACATTTGTGATGATTTATTAACACATTTGTGCTGAAATTTCTTCTCTTCATTTTTGTTGGTGCTGCCACGGCACACTGGCACTACAAGCCACAACTGATCAGTACCAAGTCCAGTAGCAGTATCAGTACCAGCGTACAGTGACGAGTGTAAGAGAGGAGTCCGTTGCATGACAACGCACGCCCGCACATCGTCGCAATAGAAAACGCAACTTCTTGGCCCGACACAGTGTAACCTTTCACGCACAGCCACCGTACTCGTGTCGTCTGACACTTGTCGTCTTCTCTTTGTTCCATCGCTTCAAAGGGCTCGTGAAAGGCAGACGGTTTGCGGATGTGCAGAGCAAACGACATCTATGCTTCATTCGACCCCCAAAGAGGCCTTCGCTGACTGATTCCAGCAGCTTTATTGCCGATTACAATAGTTTATTGTGACCAACGGACTGAAGTTACTTTGAGGGTGAATAAAGGTATTTTGATTCCACGTTTTGTTTTATTTGTGCTACGCATCTATTCACCGTACTTCCCAGATGCACTTTGTAATATCACAATATAAAGGAGAATGAATGCATATTTATATGGATAAAGTAAAGTAAGGCCACAAAATCTCAATTCATGTTTAGTTTAAATGTAATTGAAGAATTTAACAAACAATCGTACGTAGATAATTGTGTCGTCTCAAACAATAGAAAATTGAAACAAAATATTAAAATTCAGTGCACTTCAAAATTCTTGGGGACCGTCAAATATTACTGAACCTTTTTTTTTAAGATTCTTACAACGAACCTACATTGATTAAATCTATTTTATCAATCGTTTCTCTTTTCACTATTTGATTAAACTTTTTCTCATTATTTTGTCAGTAATACTATAAAATCAAATACATAGTTCGTTTGCCGATACAAACTCATTTGCTAATACAAGAGAGCAATGCCAATTACGCTCGTTGCTAACTTTTTTTTTCATAATTCAACTAAATGTAATAAGAGAGGAGTAGGAATTCTGGGGCTTAAGAAACCTTGGGAAGATTATATCCCACTCTCATAAGCCACAAATAATTTTTGTTTTTGGACGATAAATAAATTGAGAGACTTAAGAAGTGTTTTAAAGAACCCATTGAAATATTTCTGTTGGAAAAGATCTCATAAAAGCAGTCGTATGACGCTATCAGATTTATGGTCATTGATAAACATTTCCACAACATTCAGATGTTTCTCAATCGACTAACTCAATAGTCTTGTTTTTGCCCTTACAGTTTGCATATTTTATTACTCTTAAATACTCGGTCTCTTGATATTTATCAACGCATTGTTCTTCGAAAATTGTCTTTACGATCAAGTTTTATTTTTTTGCCGTGAAGTTTCCTCGCTGTCTTCATTCCTTTCCTTTTATTGCCGATGTCTGTGACCAGAAGTTTCTTTCGTTTTTTCATTTGTGCATGCTCTGTGGATGCGACCGCCGCCACAGTTGGCATCGCACGGGTCATGAAAGATGCATGGCGGGCGCCTCTTCCCTTGTACCCGGAATTAGGACTCGCAAGACTAACAGACCGGCTCGGCCCTTTCTCCCCGGCCATTTTCTCTCGGCAGTAGCCTCCGCCCATTTCGCCTACGAAAGTGACCTCGCCCGTTTCATCCGATTCATTCCATTTTACCCTGTCCGATTCTTTGCTCTTCATGTTTTAGCACGATGATCGTTTTCTCCCTCCCGCTTTCTCCTGACGGTTCCACCTCTGCCGTTTTACAATTCGTTCCATTTCGATCTTCGTATTCGACTCTGCTTATTACCTTACTCCGTTTCGCTTTACCCTTGTTCGCTTGATCCGTACGGACGATTCTCTCTGTTTCGTGCCGCCTAATTCACGCCACGGGTTGTGCTCGGCCTGGATCATCCTGTGATAACCCACCCGTTGATATCACCAGTTTCATCTCATCGTCCAGACCCATCTGTTTCATCGCATACGATTTATCTTGCTGGTTCAATTCCACCCATTTCGTCTGCTCGTTGTAACCGACGTATTTCATCCCTCCCGTTTCTTTCCACATGTTTCACGTCATCTATTTTGTTCCACCCGTTTCATCGTACATCCGTTATTACGTCCTTGCAGATTGGTCTTATCCGTTCCGTTCCACCTGTTTCGCCCCTCCCACCGTCTCATCTCACCCGTTTCGTGCTATATATTTGCTCAATTCGTTTGATACCACCCCACCGTATAATTTATGTATCATTTTTCGCAGCGGATAAGAAAAGCAATTGTTTCCCAAAACATTAATTAGAGAACACTGTTTCCTTGAAAAAAATAGTAGTAAATAATGCAAATATGATGTAATTTTCATGAAACTTCTTTAATGTAACCAAAGAAACGTTGCATTAGTAAATCTCCCTTTTCTTTTTGAGTTCAAATACAAAAATCATTAAGTGGAAAACTGCTGTTTGCCCCGAAATTGTCTTCGAGTTTTCCGTGTTTTTTTGTTTTGTTTTTATTAGCAGCTTGGCGTGGAATCAATGACCAGAAAATGTTTGATACGATTTAATTGAACATACTGTATTAATCGGAAAATTTGTCTCTCTTGGAATTTGGTGCCATCACACAAAATCAAATAAAGATTTCTAATTCTTATTTATTCTTTGCGTAATTTTCTTTCTATTACACAGGTTTATGAAATCGTGATCTATAACAAAATCTTCTACATTACTAAGTTCGAATATACGCAAAAATTGATGGAAAACTAATCAACATGAGAAATGTCTATGGTTTCATTAGAAACCCAACAACTCGGGGAAAACCCAGAAAACAATGAAATGGATTCGATTTTAATTCAAAAATGTAAATATTTGATTATGTTAATTCGCAGCTTCTCAATGCCTGAGGTTACAACTATATTTTCATACTCAGTATCATGTGAGGAGGAAGAAAGAAACTTCAGTATTCACGCGTGTCGTTATAGAACATCCACTTTTTGCTGCTCCGGGTTCCCATTTTCCACACACTCGCCAGCACCATTTTTGCTGCTGCAGGGCACTAATTAAATTATATTTGCATAATACATGTTAATGGTCATTTTTTGATGTAGAAGTTATTACGCCTAGCTGAAGAGTTTTGCGTTCAAATCCTTTGTTATCTTGGCGTTTAGTAGGATTGAATATGCAACGAGATATTTAGTTTTCTTTGTAAGTGAAAATTGTGATGCGACTTAGAAGTGCATCATTAGCCATCAAAATCGGAAACGACGAGAAACAGTGATGATGGATATAAGTGTCAGTGAATCATAACCATTATAAGCGTTGTTTTATGATGTATAAACATCAATTCATTAGTGCCAGGGTAATGTTTTGCAAATTTCTTGCTGTCAGCCCCTTGTTTATTTAACGCTGTAGTTAACATCCTTCATATCTGTACCGCTGTAGTTTACATCTTTCTCTCTAAGAATATTATATAGCTGATTTATTATTTATTTATTTTTATTAAAGGGCGTAGAAGTTAATAACCTTAAAATGTGTTACATGATGTACGATTAATTGAAAGTACTGAATCGAGCTAATTTTATACTCCCGTTCTTCAAACATTCAGACTTCGTCATGATTTTAATTATGCTACACATCATATATGTATATTCAAACATCATATTCCCGAACGTTTAAGTACTTATGCACTGACTAACCCGCGCAGCTCTCCACTGCACTGCTACTGTTTCGATACACTTCGCACTGATGCGCTGCCATGCTCTTCACAACACTAGCTTCGCGCACAGCCCGAAAGCTTAGCATTCATCTACAGTGTTTTATTAGTGTCAACAAAATTACTTGATGTTTATTACCCCTTACTCTATTTAGAATAGATTACGTCGAAGCTAACTTCCATCTAGCAGTGCGTGCTCTGTCTAGGCCTTCGGCGCATGGGAACGGCAAGGTCGGTGCCAAGGGGTTTAATTTCCTTATGAGGCAATAACTCGCCCCCCAGTGAACACAGCATTTTGTAAATCCATTTTCGGATAAACTAATTTGGGCTGGGCTTTAACGCTGTGCTGCCGCGCCAGCCCTCGAGGCATTGCTGGCAGCCGTGGGGCGGGGGAGGGGGGAGGGGGGACTCCTCACGGCTTAGGCGCATCTTCTGCCTCATGCTCCACCTCGCGCAAGTTTAATGGGATTTTTAAAGTGTGAGTAAAAGAAAATTAATTGGCATTAAAAATAGTTTACTTCCTATACATACCATACCATTTGACTATGTATTTCTATCATTATAATTTTGTTTTTGGAGGTAATAATAATAATAATAATAATAATAATAATAATAATAATGGATTATAATCGCCCGGACATAGTAGTTATCAATAAAATACAAAAGTATGCAACAATCATAGATGTAGGCTGTCCACTGACAAAAAATCTCAGTAAGACAGGATCGGAGAAGATTTCAAACTACCAGAATTTGGCAGCAGAAATCCAACATGTTTGGCAACTAAGTAAGGTTGAAATAGTGCCAATAATCATCTTAGCCACAGGAGTGGTGACGGACCGATTTGCTTCAGGTCTCACAAAAATAGGATTATCAAAAGGAATCTGCATAACCATCCAAAAAGCTTTAATCCTAAGAACTTGCCATATTGTGCGAAAATTTTTAAATTGAACGACAGTCAAAGATGAATTTCTTCTCCGTCTTTCCTCAGATCTGTCATTACCGGTTGCATTTGCTAGAGCCTAAGTCGTATGAATAGATGAATGGTTCTCAATGCTTACTGAGAAAAGTACAGAAAAATAAAATAATAATGAAAGCTTTTAATATAACGGTGCGGGTTCCAAGTTGTTTTATATCATGAAATGGATCTATATTTCCAGTACAATGTTTTTCAAAATGCTCTAAGGGTCACTGAAAACCATTTAACACTCAACATGTTCAAATTAAATGTTTAAATTTCCCTTTTTTTTCGTAATTGACATTTGGACCCTTACGAAACTAAACGTATTGGTTTGTGGTACAGAAGAGAAAATCAAACCTTTATTCACAAGTTACAAAGTTAAGCTCTGAAGGCGAGGATAGAAAACTTTAGAGCTATTTCTCTCGAGTTAATGGAATCTTTTTTCTGTCGAGTTCTGCGTACTGTTTGCTTTCCCTATGTGAACGAAAGGTTAAAAAATGAAAATTAAATAACTAAATATTGTGTGCATTTATTTATTTATTTATTTTACGTCAAAAAAACAGTTAAAAACTGCGTATGACGTGCTATGGGGAAAAGAGAATTGTGTGCACATTTTCAAAATTCTGTGATCCCTACACTAAGTCATATACTACTTAAATTTTGAATTTTCAAAGGGAGAAAAACAAACAAAAAAACTCCCATGTAATAAAATCTATTTTCAAGGATAAGCAATAAATTTTGAATTTTGAAAGGGAGAAAAAAACAAACAAAAAAACTCCCATGTAATAAAATCTATTTTCAAGGATAAATAAGCAATAAATTTTGGCTCTTATTATTTCCTGCCGCGACAACATGGAAACGATAATTTGAATATTTGTATTTCCCACTGAATTCTAGAAGACGTGCACAGAAAATGAAGTTACATTTATGTCCAGAAGCAAAACAAGGGGCCATCTCAGCATTTGCTCAATGGATCAGGGAAACTGGACGAAAAACCTGATCGAGATGGGGGTCATTGACCCGGAAGCTGTGTTACAATAGTTGTTACAGGTTGTTTATACTCATTTATACAGTCCAAATGGTAATTAATGCATTATGTATCATTGTTAAAATTAATGTTACTTTTCTTGTGATGCTCAGTATAGTCTCTAATTGTATAGAAACAGTTATGCAGCAGAAACGATTTCACTTGGATTTAAACTTTTCTATTGAATTTAATCGTTTAATGTCATCTGGCAAAGTGTTGTAAAATAATGTACATGTATTGTATGTGAATGTTTTGTAATGAGCTGTTGATACTGTCACCTGATGAATATGATTTCTACGTCGAGTGTTATAGTAATAGACTTCGGCATTTTCTGAAAATATATTCCCGCCCTTAAGCAAGTCATTTTTTACAAAAACCACTGATTCGTAAATAAAAAGACACGGTAATGGTAGAATTCCTAGATTAATGAAGATAGGCTTACAAGAATCACGTGGGTGGGATTTGGTTATTATTCGTACAATTCGTTTTTGTAATCTAAAAGTTTGGGAGCTATAAGATGTATTTCCCCAGAATATTATGCCATATCTCAGGCGGGAATGAACATTCGCGAAGTATACACAACGAACAGTATGAAGGCTGACTGAATTTGCAAGAATTCTGAACGCGTAGCATAATGAACTTAATTTTGTGTTCAATTCATTTAAATGGACGTTCCATTTAAGGTTTGACTGAATTGAGAGACCTAAAAATGTTGTTGCCTTAACACAGTCAATGGTACACCGTTCATTTCAATGGAGCACAGAATTGTTTATTTGAAATGAAAACTGCATTAAAAACCCGTTTTCTTCTTTCGCTTCTTTGCTTTACTATTAATTTGTTATTTCGGAACCAATTTGAAACATCTGATATTGTACTATTTACGGTTTCTTTATTGCAAAGGATGTTCGTATCATCCGCAAAGAGAACCGTTCTTCCGTTTCGAATCGTCGAGGGCATATCGTTTACGTAAAGTAGGAACAGAATAGGGCCTAAAATCGATCCTTGAGGAACTCCACATGCAACGGGCAAAGAGTCGGAAAGGTGCGTACGTAATGTTCCATCATTCCAGTAAGGTATTTCAACTTTCTGAGATCGTTGTTTAAGGTACGAACATAACCAATCTAGAGCAATACCACGGATTCCATATGAAGGTAATTTTGAAAGTAAAATGTCATGATCAATGATGTCAAAAGCTTTTGAGAGATCTAAAAATAATCCAATAGGTGCCTCGTTTTGATCAATGATGAGGCGACATCTTTAAGAAAAGAAAATATAGCTGTTTCCGTTGATTTTGATTTTCTAAATCCATGTTGGCAATCTGAAAGCGCGTCGTGTTTAGTGAGAAAGGTTTCCATTCGTACGTAAAAAAGTCTCTCTAATATTTTTGAAAAAACTGATAGAAGAGAAATGGGCCGATAATTTTGAATTTCATTTTGTTGCCTTTTTTGAAGAGCGGCTTAATTTTAGCTGTTTTGAAAATATCTGGGAACGTTCCAGTGCATAAAGATGCATTAAATATGTGAGTTAACGGGTGTATAATGGCATACGCACAAGTCTTTAACAAAGAATCTGGGAATTCATCTAAACCGGACGAATATTTATTTTTTAGTTTACCGATTATTTTGAGAACTTCATTGGAAGAAGTTTCGGAAACGAACATTGTGTCTAAAATTTTGGGTGAACTGTCTGTTTTTGAATTTTGTGGCTGAAGACGCTTAGTGAGATCGGCAGCAATTCTCGAAAAGTATTGGTTAAAGAGACTAGCCACTGTTGCCGGATCGTTTACATTTATATCGTTATATTTTAAAACAACATTCTCTACGGAGTTTCTAGTTGATTTGGTAGTATTTTTTATTATATTCCACATTGCTTTTGTTTTATTATTTGAGTTCAAAATATCCTGATCGTTTTTCATGATTTTAGCATGCCTTATGACTTTTCGTTACAATGTTTTGTATTTTTTAAAGTAGATAAGGAAATCTTGAGATACGTCATGACGTTTAGAAATGAAAGAAAGAATTCGCTTGTTTTAACAAGATGCCCTAATTCCTTGTGTTATTCTTGTGCATTCTTGTGTTCATTCTTCTTGTGCATTCTCAAACGACCCAGTTTTTGTCTCATTGTTTTAATTATATTTTGTTAAGTGTATGTAACAAATTGATTCATTATATTGTGCGTAAATTATATTAACAGAGAACTAAAATTCATTACAATGTATTAAATAACGATTGATTTGTCAGAGAGAACAACTGTTGTTTATGTTAGAATGAACTGAATAAAAGTGGTAAAAGTATGGATGGAGAACTGACCCCTGTATACTCAATAAAATGATATACGTTTTGTGTAATTTTATTTATACAAACTTATATTAAGCTATGATATTGATTTCGTCACTTCGCAATGAGCTATGGGGCACGAGCGAGGCTTCAAAGATTCTTCACAATTTTCTAGATTCTTAGTGCATATTCCCCTTCTAGTTCAAATTTTCATCGTACGGCTGATTTATTTCACCTGCTGTTTATCAATTGGATCCGTATTGCCGCTGGAGTTTGAATGTCGCGATTGTGGACATCGTGGACATCCAATAATTCGTGAACAACCGCGGCAAAAGCTTTCGCTACAGGATTTTACAGGATGATTCTATGGTTTGATAAATTTTTTAAAAAAGTTGTTAACACACATCAAGATTATTAAAACATTTGGGAAATCTGTATAAATCGATGATCTCGATTTTGCTTTGTACTTTCCGGGGGTACAGAAAACAGTATTTGTCACTCGATCATTCAATTTCAAAATCCTCCTCTAAAAATAGTTTTCTTTATTTTCACAGTAATTTGGTCACAAGAAACTTGCACAACAGGACAGAACTTGTACATTGGAGAAGCTTTTTTAAAAATAATTTATTCCTGTTTGATCTGTAGACCAGCAGCTGGGTACGATATTTGGTGAAGTTTTACATGGTTTTTGTTGTTAGATTTAATACATAAGTTATTAAATTAACATGTATAACACAACTCCAATTACGGTCGGTCAAACAACTGCCTTGAAAGTTTTTGTTTTAGACGTTTACGATGAGGATTTTGCTTAACAATTCTGAAATGTACGGGTGAAAGAATCTGTTGAATTTTGGGAATAGAATTGTTATTCAGAATATCGTATTGAATATGGAAACAAGAAAAACAATTGAGTATTATCTGTAAACATGAAGTATGAAAACCAAATATACATACAAAAAATATTTTATGTTATTTGCAAGCGGATTGTATGTTGCATTGATGTCTTCTTGTGTTTGGTCTAGTGATTGATTTGCAGACAACTATTTGGATGCCGAATGTGTCTGTTCTCACTATGGTGTGATTTTTTTAAACCTCAGCAGATCGACATAATATCCAACCGTGTGACGCTGAAAAACGAGCTTTGAAGGGGGGGGGGGTGCGGGGTTGAATTATGTGTTTTCGTTTCGCGATTGTGATATAGAAGATCACAAAGTACTTGTATTCCAACATTATCCCCGCATGTCCATTACTTTCATAATTCTGAAATTCTCCCAGCCATCTCGAAATTAACAAAACTGTCCTAAAAACAAAATATAGTTTAATATATTAATAGGCAGTAAAACAATTGAACGGTCTATGTATGATTTCAAAGAAACTGATTTTTTACAAGCTATTAGCGTTATTTACTTAATATAAAAACTTATTGAAATGTTATTTTTCAATTTTTTATTCGTTTGTCTTTTACAGTATAATATATCATTGTTAATCACTAGATCAATTTCAATGGAGGCCCAGGACAGGCCAAGTTACTTCCTCTATGTAGCTAATAATGTAAGAGTTTTATAATACTGCTACGTCGTATTAAAAGCAACTGGTATACGGGCATGAGTTTCTGTGACGTTGTTTTGTCTCAGGTGCTGGTGAGGATCCAAACATGAAAGGAGAGAATATGCAACGATCGCACCTGCTTTTCTTAAAGAGACTAGATGATAGGACGTGAATAAGACGTTCCATCACCTGTCGGAAGATTTTCCCTTGCAGGAGATCTTTCTCGCCACACTGGATGATCTTCCCGCAGCTCTGATGCGATAGAGATCGTCAGGGATGAGTACCAGTGTTCGGTAGCTGAGACACATTTGCAAAGGCTTAGAGGTCATCGACTGATTGATTGAATGATTGCCAGTGATTCCGGGCGCGTCAACTTCTGAGGTCATTAAGTGTAGTGTGTGTTTTATCATCGGAGGTGGTGGTGATCTTCTCCCACTGGATGGCGAGATCCACCGCCGAACTGCCGTCGACTAGCGGGGTTTTCCCGTACCAAGTATACAACCAGCGGGGCACCGCCCCAGCCGGGACAAGTTCTAAGTTCCAGACCGGTCACCTGGCATGTGTGGTAGTGCACTGCATGTTAATGTGTGTGAGCATAGGACAAAGAAGAGGAAGGAAAGATCGTGTGCCGTCCATGGCCCGTTTGTTAGGGTACTACTCCGGCATTCGTCTAGTGTTGGTCGGAGAAACCACGGAAAACTACCGATCAGAGCAGCCGGTCGCTAGACTTCTCCTGCAGACAGCGACTGAATTCGACCTAGCTGAAAAGCTAGTATCGAAAATCCTGCCGCGGTCTGGACTCTCCTAGGATCTCCCGATCAAAAGCACTGAGCCACCGCTACCGGTAAAGGCCTACCTACAGATATAACAGGCCTCATTTGTCCAATAAATGCACTGTCGAATTATACATACAGGGCGCTAAACCAAAGATAAGTCGATAAACAGGATTTAATTCCAGTAAATTAGGTACAGAGAATGAGCTTTAGCCTACAATTAAGTTTACATTTAACGCACGTTTTATTCACACACAGAGGAGCGCACTAGAACGAACAGTCATATAATTAAAAGAGAGAGCACATTTTGTGAAGTGATTTAACGCCGCAGAGATTAAACGAACTGCGCTTCCCACCAACGCTGCCGCGCCCTGCAAAGGACGTTGGCCCTTTTGCGCGCAGCGGGGAGCACCGCCCAGCGGGGCGCCTCCCTCGGCAGCCGACATTCGCCCGCGGGCGATCAGCGCTCGCGCGCCGGGAGACTTCAAGTTTTGTTGGGGATGAAACATTAAAAGCTTCGAGTTCCCCGAACGGCTTAGGTGGCTCGAGGCATCGGTTGATGCCGCTGCAGTGCCTCTGACTGGGAGGTTCTAGGGTTTGAGTTCGACGGTGCACCGGTGCGCGGTGGCAGGATTTTCGACACTACCTAGACCGGGAGGTCCTAGGTTCGAGTCCTGACGGCGGCAGGATTTTTCGACACTAGCTTTTCAGCTAGGTCGAATTCAGTCGCTGTCTGGAGGAGAATTCTAGCGGCCGGCTGCTCTGATCGGTAGTTTTCCGTGGTTTCTCCGATCAACACCAGGCGAGTGCCGGAGCAGTACCCTACCAAACGGGCCACGGACCGCGCGCGATCTGTCCTTCCTCTTCCTTGTCCTATCCTCTCTCTTACACACACACTTACACTAACATGCACTACACTACTACATATTTCAGGAGACCGGTCGAGAGCTTAGAGCTTGTCCCGGCTGGGGCGGTGCCCCGCTGGTGGGAGAGTCCTGGTTAGGGGAAACCCCACTAGCCGACGGTAGGTCGGCGCCGGATCTCGCCATCCAGCGGGGGAAGATCACCGCCATCTCCCGAGAAAAAATCATGCACTACACTAACGGGACTAATGACCAGAGCACTTGACTCGCCCGGAAACACGAAAAAATCAATCAAATCAATCGACACTACCTAGACCGACCACCTTTCCACCGAATAGATTGCTAGACCGACTAGTTTGCATAGTTTCTCCGATCAACGCCTGGCGAATGTCGGAGCAATACTCTAACAAACGGGCCATTTCAAGTTTTGTTGGGGATGAAACATTGAAAGCTTCGAGTTCCTCGACCAGCTTCGGTGGCTCGAGATGTCAGTTGATATCTCTGCAGGGCCTCTGACTGGGATGTTCATAGGGTTTGAGTCCGACGATGCACCGGTGTGCGGTGGCAGGATTTTCGACACTAGACCGACCACTTTCGACTGACTAGATATTTCATTTCGATTTCAGCCGCGGTCTGGAGGAGAATTCTAGTGGCTGGCTGCTCTGATCGGTAGTTTTCCGTGGTTTCTCCGACCAACACCAGGCGAATGCCAGAGCAGTACCTAAAAACGGGCCACGGACCGCTTGCGATCTTTCCTTCCTCTTCCTTGTCTTATCCTGACCCCCTTACATGCACTGCACTACCACATATTTGGGGACACCATTAAGAGCTTATCCCGGTTGTGGCGGTGCCCTGCTGGTGGCAGATACCTGGTTGGGAAAAATCCCACGACAGATAGTTCGGCGCCAGATCTCGCCAGCGAGCGGGCAGAGACTGACGGACCGATGGACATGCAGACGTTTTTTCTTCAATTGAATTTTCAATATCAAGCACCCATTTTGACCACACAACTCGTTAGAGAAAATAATGTATTACTGATATGAACAAGTTTTATTCACTTTTTTGTTACTTGAACGCGGTATTAAGAGTTTTTCTGTCGAAAAATCGCGCCCGGTTGAAGTACATTTTCTTCTTACGAACTGAGGCGAGAAAAAAAGAGATAACGCGTGAATCCTTTCAGTAAACTGACGAATTTTAATACTCATACAGTAAAGAATATGGAGTTGTAGAATGTACCACTAATTCCTTACCTCCTTCACAATTGCAAGCATGGAATACAATAGTATTGAAGTTATTTTCCTTCTTCTATTGATATTTTGCACAACTTGTTCATATCTATCATCTGTTGTTAGTGTGATTCCAAGAATTGTGTAGTATAGTAAAATGTTAGATTTTTTATGTTAGAAATATTATTAATCTTTTCTTCATCCTTATTTGTTAATGTAAATTTACTTTCTTTTACTTATTAATCTTATACTTATTAATCTATACTTATTAATCTTTTCTTCACCCTTACTTGTTAATGTAAATTTACTTTCTTTTACTTATTAATCTTATACTAATTAATCTATACTTATTAATCTTTTCTTCACCCTTATTTGTTAATGAAAATTTACTTTCACGTCGTGGAATAATAGAAACCTTGTCTTGCCAAGTTTGAGATAATCCCAACGTATGAAGTCTTCGCGATAACGATTCTCGCAGAAGAGAGCGAAAAGCGGCACTTGGTTGGGGATTCCACTCCCTTTGACGAGCGGCCATTACCAGCCCATAATGCGCGCTCCCCCAGCCCCCCTCACCCACTGGCTGAGCGAATTGTGCTCCAATTGTGCGACAGGCCGCTCGCGAGGTAGACACGCCCCCGACGGAGTCGCGCTCCAATTAAATATTTACGAGCGATCGGGCCTCGCACAGGGGACCATGGAGGGAGACATGGGGTTAGCTGAGAGAGAGCGATTTGGGGCTGTGAGGTACGGGAGATACCGAAAGAAAATTATGGATGATCCATTTGGGAGTCTCAGTTATTGAGAGAGATTCGTGATTCCCAAACAGTGGTGTTTCTACGAAGGCTAGATAACTGGTTAAAACTAATGTTAGAGATACGTGTAAAAAATGACGCCGGTCGACATATCGGTGATGACGTTTGATGTGATACTTAGTTTTATTAATGAGATATCTCTCTCATGAGAGTGAAATTGCAAAACATTTAAACGAATACAGGTCTTTATTCTACTCATTCCAAGACTATGGTATCTGGTAAACAAATTATCACCGTTTAAAAAAATATCCTCTTCGAAATATATAAAAAAATTGCATACCAAACAGTTTTGTTTCTACGAAGGCTAGATAACTGGTTAAAACTAATGTCAGAGATAGGTGTAGAAAATGACGCCGCTCGTCAAATTGTTGATGACGTTTGATGTGATACTTAGTTTTATAAATGAGATATCTCTCTCATGAGAGTGAAATTGCAGAACATTTAAACGAATACAGATCTTTATTCCACTCATTGCAAGACTATGGGATCCGCCAAACAAATTATCACCATATTTAGAAATATTCTCTTCGAAATATACATAAAATTGCATACCGCAGATTTACTGCGGCAGATGTAAACCTCGTGTTAATTAAATATTCCCCAGGGAACGGATAATACATAGGAAACCGATGATATAGAGTTCAACAGCTGAGGGAAAAGTATTTGAAGGCTGAGTCCATGGCGGGAAGAAAATTAAAGATGACACATTCGGGCCTTTCAAAGCACGAGAAACATTTGGGATTCGGAAAGTTAACTCTTTACTGCTTTTTTATCTGTCTGCCCGAAGGAAGAATTGTCATATTTTTCACGGTACACTTTTTTCTCGCATTCCTGTCGCGAATACGTGTTCCTTTTGTATTAAAAATCGGATATTGATTATTGTATAAACAAATAATGTATTTTCAAAGACTGATTCACAGTGTATGAAATTGATTAAAATAATCCTAATGTGTCAATTGATATGGAAAATTTATGGATGAGGTTCATCCCAGAGATTTTACTTGCATCATGAAGCATACAATAATAATTGAGAATCGTTAGATATCGATTACAATGTCAAATCCAGTCAAGTGAATTAGGGAGTGAGTATTTATTAATTATGATTGTGTCAGCTGCCAGCATCCTGGGAACTTCCGATCTCTTCAGTTTTTACCCGACATGTGAGTTAGTGTAGGGCATGTAAGTGAAAGTATAAGTGTAAGAAGACGTTGTGTAAAGGGACAGGAGGGTTCAAGGATGTGCACAGTCCGTGGCTCGTTTGTTAAGATTCAGCTCTGGCATTCGTGTGTTATTGATCGGAGAACTCACGAAAAACAATCGATCGGAGCAGTCCGCCGCTAAAATTGTCCCCCAGACAATGGTTCAATTCAACCTAGCCATGAAGTTAGAAGGCGTGTTGTGTATTTTTCTAGGGAAAAAGTGTAACAATTATTAAAACGTGTATAACAAGCAACTTTATGTGAATGCAACTGTATCAGTATACTAACCAAATAACCTTATATAAATAATCATCTTCTAGAGCAGTCACTTAGTTTTGTTTCTCATTTGAAGATTAATATTGGGCAATCCTTGAAATGTGGGGGGAAAGAATCATCAGAATTTTCATGCAATCGTGTTCCGATTGGTAATCAGATGTACAATTCGTTATTTTGGCTTTAAATTTTGGTGAAGCTTTTTTTCAGCTTCTTTTAAATATGACTGATACTTGTTTGAGGAACAATTTGCGGAGCCCGATTTAAGTGGAAACTATAAAACGAGGATATATAAAGACAAGATAGGATCAAAATTGTACATCTCATCTTGGAATCGTACAGGATGGGAAGAAAGAAGGAGAAACAACACGATTTTGGCAAAGAGATACGAATGAGAGAAAATAAGGGTGGTAACAGGGAAATTCGGAACAATGATGTAAAGAAATAGATCATCAAATGTAGTACTAATAATTTAATGATCAACATGAGATCAGAGGACTTGGGGAAAGAACATATAAGAATTGATTAGGCAGAAAAGCCAGTATTTCGAATCAATTGGAGTAAGAAAGAGGAGACAGGTGAAACGTAATAGGATTGAAGCAAATCAGCAAAGAAGAGCGGTGGTGCAGCGGAGAGAGGAAACCGCGCTGAGGTGAAGGGCGGAGCACGTGATCAAAGGCAAGGGCGTCATTTGTTCTCTTCCCGCTAACAAGAGACCTACGCCCCCTGTGGAGCTCAGGGGGCGATGCGAGAGGAGGCCTATATTCAAAAACCTGCGGATAAAGGTTCAACTGGAAGTCTGTGAAGAGTGAAGTGTTTTAAGAAGGGAAAATATATGAATGGATTGAGGAATAGGGCTAAACTGACAATAAGGCAATAAGGTAAGGCAATAAAACTTGTTTCAAAGAGGGACTACCGCAAAAAAAATAAACTCGATAAAAAATACAAAGGGGAGTAAGTAGAAGAAATTATGTATATAATGTACTAGTGGTGCAAATAAAAAGCTGCGGTGAATACAGAGAGTGAAAGGGCTAAATAAGGAAGTATTATATTCAGTTAAAACAACAAAGAACTTATTATTTAAATTCTTAATTTTAGAACTCTCGGCTTTAGGTTGTCTCCACTTCTTGGCGATCCTCCAGAGCGTTGCGTGGGTAGGCACAGAACACTGTGCAGGGCGGGTTGAGGTAGGCAGTCGCAGGGCGTTGCAGGCCACTAAGGGTTGTTGGGTGAAGGGGGAGGTATGGGATAAGACGTGGTTAGGCGTTGTGTGGGTGGCGCTGCAGGACAGAGAAGGGTGGTAGGATGAGGGAAGGGCTTTGCTACGCTTCGCGTGGACGGTTGCGGGCCGTTGAGGGACGGGGCAGATGGAGTGGGGGTGAGTTAGTCGTTAAGCTTCGTTGTGTTAGGTCCCAGATGAAATGTTGGCGGTTGAAGTGTGGATCTGCATCAAGATCAGGAAATAGTTAAGATAAGTATACCGATTTTAAGTTTTACCAGGACGATTTTAATTTTTAATGCTGCCAACATGTTATGCTTTGTTGGTAATTGTTTGCATTTTCCTAGTTGTAGTATAAGTACTACTAGAAAGCTGACAGCTAAAGTTACCTTAAAAAGGTGAATTGTACTGAGTAGCTTTTCTCCTTGGAGCGATCGGAAGTTTTCTTTCGCATATAGAATTCACACATTTATTGGTAAATGAAGAACAGCTGTAAGAAATATCAGACCAAATTAATTTTAATTCTTCTCTACAATACTGTTTAGTTTCTAATAATAAATTGTAGCATATCTATTCAAGGCTCCAAAACGACATCAAATGATGCGGGTTTAACTGGCTCGACCAAGTTAACCCTTTCTTGATTATTCTGACATTAGAATTGGCTACTTTGTTGTTAAAAAACCCGCTGTGAAAAAAACAGGGAAGGCAAATTTTGCGCTTTTGTGAAGGATTTGCGATATTGGGAGGGGTGTTCGAGTTATGTTCTAAATCAGATTATACCTTCTAAAAAGAACTAACGAAAATGCCTTTGTTCCAACAGAAGATATTATAGGAAACATTGATGTCCTCTGAAGGGCAGAAGGCAACGACCTAATCATACTCGTGGATATATTTGAATGTGTACTTGCAGAAATGAGGCCTTACATATGTGTTCATTACCTCAATTTATTGCTAATCTATTTCCTTTTCAAAAAACAAAAAAAAATGTAGAATTCTAATTTATTTCTATAAAAATTGTGTTTTTTGAAAATTGAAATTAAAAATTGTGTTGTTTAAGTACTTGTTCAAAAATTTAATTTCTGAAATTCAAAATTATTTATTTAATTTCCTGGTTCTCTTAATTTTGCCGTTTAGATTAACCGGTCGTTTCGCAACAGTACAAAACGTTCCAGATTTGTCAGTAAGTATCATTTGAGTCATTTGTTCCACATTCTAAGGGTAACGTCATTCGACCAAACTATGAATTTCATTGTATGTACGTTTTATAAATAACACTCTACAGCCACTATAAACAATATATATATATATATATATATATATATATATATATATATATAAAACGATGTATTCACATAACTCGCTCTACTGCAGGGCTGTGTGTGGTTGGGGTTGGAAGGCGGGAGGCGGTTGCCAAGAACTCATTTCAGGCGGTGCCGACGCACTGGTTGTGTCTGCGGGCTGCGTTAGTTCACAGACCTCAGTGAGAGTGGAGGAGGGCCTGAAGTTAATTGCACTCGTCAGAAAACCTAATTGGGCCTAGCGTGTTTGCCTCCGTTGAAATAAACGAGTCACTTTGTACGCGTCCCATTCTCCACGGACTCTCTTCGTTTAAGGGGGCAGTTCACTTAGAGAGGAGAAAACCGCCGACTTTTTTTCAACTTTGATAATCAAAGATTAACGCGGAGTGATGCTATAATTCAATATTTCGTTGTTGAAATATTTAGGCCTACTTTCTTCAAATACTGAAAAGTCCTCTACTCTGGCATGAGTGCTAAAACGTAACTAATTACGCCTAACGGATATATTTAATAGTGAATAAAATTACTTTATTAATATTACCGTTTTATATATTTTTTAAAAGATTTCTAATATTTTTATTTGAAGATATATATAGTGGTAACATTTTTAAACTTACATTTTAAATATATTTTTCCAATAAAATTCCATTTAGCCAAATAGCAATGATAGAACAACATGCAATACAGGTAAAAGTACCTTGAGATTTGTTGGATCTAATTTCGTAGAATTAAATCTGATTGCTGACCATCAAAATATTCAAAGATAATTTTTTTGTCGACTATAGTTTTGCTAAACAAACACGTTGCTTGTAATAAAATATAGCAATATATATCAGATATTTTTCATAACAGAAAATTCTTCACTTGCTTATCTAAGCAGCGAATGTCACAGGGAATGTGTGGTTTTCCAATACAGAAGTGAGGTTGAACACACAAACACGTTGTGGTACAATTGAAATAGTCTAACTGCGTTGTTTCTTCTTCTAACACTTAAGGAAGAAAATTCTAGTGAAATGTGTCATTTCTTCACATCATTTTTGAAAGATTATTATATTTGTGTTGCTTGTTAACTATTAGTTGTATGGTATGTCTTCTTTCAAATAGCGTATCGAAGTTGAAACGCAAATTTAGATACAAAAGGTAACAACATTCCAAAAGTATAAAATCGCCCCTCCTCACTTTCGATCATATGATCATTTACATCAGTTTAATATTTTTACCATATCTCTTCCGTCAATGATTAACAGCATTTGCTAGTAAAATAAGTTGTTTAAATAATATAAGCAACGACGGCCGTAATGTATTCGGTACCATGTGGTCAGACGTATTAGTTTTATCAGATCCTATGAATTGTCTGGCAGCTGCAGAAAAAGCAACCTGTTTCCCTATCCGCGATGCTCAGCCGTTACGATGTCAAGGAAGCGTCTTTTCGGTTTGGACGCAACACATTTAAGGAAATGCAGCGCGAACCGTCTAGCGTTGACCTTTGATTTCGGGTCGCCCTTTCATTTCAGCGGGGGAGGGGGGCGAGTATTTGGTGAGTGCTCAGGTGATGGATGAACTCCATCTTCGGCGGGCGCGAGCGGGGCGTTTCCGCCTGCTTTGCCCTCCGCCGCGCCGCCGTGTGCGCGCGGGCGTTGCCTGCTCCTCCAGCCACACACAGAGATCTCCTGCGAGATGGACGGATGACTCACCGCTCGTGCCTACTCCCATGTTGGCGCAATCAGCCACTCGCTCAACAAAAACGTTCTTGCACTGCTGTGTTCCTTAACGAGTCTTGAGAAGGGCTCTCCAAGCACTTTACGCTGTGGTCACAGGAGGCTGTGAGATTAGCTTGCTTGGTTCAAGGACAACTTCAGGTTTCGTGTAAGTTGTTTTGCGCTTTCGTTTTGGCAAAACGTTTCAAAACTAAGTTAATTAAGAATTTAGTGTCAGTGCTTCGAAATAATTTAGTTTTCCTCTTCTATAAGCAAATGTAATTGTAGTTCAAATAACCCAAAAAGTGTGGAATTGTAACTGTGTTTGAGTATATCATACGCGAATAATTCTTGCAATCTAGTGTCTCATACATACGTAGTATACTACATGTTAGCAGAAGTTGAAGGCGCGCAGGTGCTAATCAATCAATCAGTATTTCTAAAAAAAGTAATGTTAGTTTTCATTAATTTAAAATATTGTATGAACGCAATGAAGTATTTCACAATAATTTAATCAATGTGAGCTTTATTAAAAATGTATCATCTTGAGAAGTAAAATGTAGTTATTTTGAACTTGATATTTAAATCCTTAAAAACGAGGTTCATTGAGTTACGTTGCTTTTGTCAACTCGTATGTACTAAAGTTGATAATAAAAATGAATGAATGCAGTGCAATTAAGTTTAAAGGAGTGCTATCGAAGTATATTCCTGTATGATAATGATATGCTTTTGAGGTAAACAACACTCGCGTACAAAAATAAACATTTTATATCACCTATTTGATATTTATAGAAACATAAATTATTGAAAACTTAATCATGCAATTTGTCTACCGCTCAGCAACATTGAACTGTTTCCATTAATACATAATAAATATGTATAGCATCCTGAAAATGTAAACTATTTAAAACAGGAGTGCAAATATTTGTCATTAAAATATCAGTATTAATCATTTCATGCATGCAATTCCATCATATATGAAAACTGATCAGTTAATTACATTCCACGTATTATATCCGCTTCGCAATCTCGCTCGTACTCGTCGATTGGAGGTTACGTTGAAACACTGTTTGACAGAGGAGCAATGAATTTTCTGAGGATGATTGGTAATACGAACAAAAGAAACACCAACAGCAATTTTGAGCTGTTTCTTGTTTCAGCTGTTTCATGTTTTCAGAAATAAGTAATAAAACTATAACCGTTATTCCAGAACGTGTTAACGTAGCTCAAAAGGTCAATTCGTTCAGGCTATTTATTGAAATCATACATGTACAACCTGCCGTAAATAATTAAAAATTCAATATATTTAAACGAAATACACGCGAGAATTCTTATTCAAGTATTTTGAGGCGGTTATTTTTTATTTTACGTGTCTATACAATGTCATTTGTTAGTTAAGGGATGCAAATATTGCATCTGTTCCTGATATCGTATGTTGCAGTTTAGCTCTGTAACATGATGTCCAGTTGATTCATTATATCCCTATTTGCCACAATAGTTTCAGAAGGCGTCATTTTTGTGAATTTTTAAATTGTCTCTACTCAGATGAGTTATCAAACTACTACACTTTATAAAATAGTAAGTCGCATGTAGGTTGTGATTACGACGATGTGGTCAGTAGTTTTTGAAGTAAGCAATCTTAGAATATAAGAGTTTCCGTGTTTGCCCTGTCAAGCCCGTTCACATCATTTGTCATATTCTAAGGCCTGGATATTCCGTGTCGCCCACTAAGGAACCTAAGATTACAATATTTATTTGGAATTTGTTTGGAGATGACAATAACAATAACTTTCATATTAACAATGTGATAATACCGTGCGCCCGAAAAGTCTCTCCGAGTCGAATCAGGGGCTCCTGTTAAAATTTGCATTTGTATTGGTAGCAACCAGATCTCTGGGAAACAAGCGAAGGGGACTACAATTCCAGCATTTGTTACGATTGTGTGGAGTACGCAATTCATTTTCATTGTTACATGATTAGCAACATAATTTAAGTTGCTAGCACTCTCACCTGCCACTGGTGCCATTGCGGAGAAACTTTACTGGCGCACTGTAATAACAATGAATATAATAATAATAATAATAATAATAATAATAATAATAATAATAATGACTATAATAATAAAAATGGCGGTGATAACAGTGGTGATGACGATAACAGTGGCGATGACGATAACTGGCGATGACGATAACAGTGGCGATGACGATAACAGTGGCGATGACGAAAACAGTGGCGATGACGAAAACAGTGGCGATGACGAAAACAGTGGCGATGACGAAAACAGTGGCGATGACGAAAACAGTGGCGATGACGAAAACAGTGGCGATGACGAAAACAGTGGCGATGACGAAAACAGTGGCGATGACGAAAACAGTGGCGATGACGAAAACAGTGGCGATGACGAAAACAGTGGCGATGTTAACAATGGGGACGATGATACTAACAGTGTTGGTAATAACATGTCGATAATGACTAGCTTGATGACAATCATCAAGTGGTGCCACATACACTATAAGTTGTACCGGTGGCAAATGCGAGGTGTTTGTTCAGGCGCCGGGCACAGCGCCTCCCCACGGCAATTTCTCTCCCGCGCGCACGCACTCCGCTTCCTGCGGCGAGCGTCTCCGGAGACGGCGGCGGCGGCAGTCCCAGGGGATCCCCGGCGTCCACCCACGCCTCCCGCCTAATGACGTAATTGGCGGCCGGGCCGGGCAGGGCCTCGAAGCACCTCCCACGCCCACGCGCCCACGCCCGCGCTGGGAGGCGTCGCCTCGTGCGTTTATGGCTCGTTCATCATTCGGCCATTAGCAGGAGGAGGAGGCCCGCATCGATTGCGCGCGCTGTGCCGCGCCGCCCGGTGGCCTTTCGCGGCGGCGGCGGCGGTGGTGGTGGCGGCGGCGGCGGCGGCGGCGATGGCGATGGCGATGGCGGTGGCGGTGGCGGTGGAGGCGGAGGCGGAGGCGGAGGCGGAGGCGGAGGCGGAGGCGGAGGCGGAGGCGG